>JAVXUM010032902.1:0-20634 GCA_035590655.1 Pouteria glomerata | reverse complement strand
ATTAGGCTCTAATCTCATCTCCAAAGTAATTCAATTCATGATTCCCATTCATACAAAAGGTGAGGGTATCACATTTTCCCCTCCTTACAAAAATTTTGTCCTCAAAATTTTTACAACACATAAAAGAAATAAGACTCTTTACGAAGACATCTAAGAGAACAAGGAAGGAAATCACTCTTGTATTTCTGCTTCAGGCTCCCAAGTTGACTCCTTGATGTTGTGGTGCTTCCACAATACTCAAACCAAAGGAATTGTCTTGCCTTGTAGCACTTGGTCTCGAGTATCTAAGATTTGGACCGGTCTCACTTTATAGTTGGCGTCTGAGTCAACTTCAATCTCCGCCCAATCCAACACATGAGAGGGGTCCGGCACATATCTCCGTAGCATCGAAACATGAAACACCTCGTGCACACTGGAGAGTTGTGGTGGTAAGGCTAAGCGGTAAGCTACCTCACCCACCCTGGCTAGGATCTCAAACGGACCGATGAAACAGGGGGACAACTTTCTTCGCTTGCCAAAGCGAAATTGTCCTTTTCAGGGTGAGACCTTCAGAAACACGTGGTCCCCCACTTGAAACTCCAGTGGCCGCCTCTGTCGGTCCGCATAGCTCTTTTGTCGGCTTCTAGCCGTCTCTAACTGTTGTCTGATATGTTTAATCTTCTCATTCGTCTCCCGGACTATCTCAGGTCCAATTATGGCTGCTTCTCCAACTTGTGTCCAACACACAGGGGAACGGCAAGGTCTTCCATATAAGGCTTCAAAGGGTGCTATGCCGATGCAAGATTGAAAACTGTTGTTGTAAGCAAACTCCACCAGTGGCAAGTGCTCCTCTCAACTCCCTTTAAAATCCAGGACACAAGCTCGGAGCATATCTTCCAATACCTGAATAGTCCTTTCCAACTGGCCATCTGTTTGGGGATGAAAGGCTGTGCTGAAGCATAATTCTGTCCCCATTGCGACTTGAAAGCTTTGCCAGAAACGGGAAACAAATCTGGGATCTTGGTCCGATACGATAGAAACCGGCGTCCCATACAACTTGACAATCTCACGGATATATAACTGGGCTAGGGAATCCATGGAGTCGGTTATCTTCATGGTCAAGAAGTGGGCTGATTTGGTTAGTCTGTCCACAATCACCCAAATGGCATCACAACTCCTTCTCATTCTCGGTAACCCCGTGACAAAGTCCATGGTTACGTGCTCCCACTTCTACTCAGATACAGGCAAAGGTTGGAGTAAGCCAGCAGGCTATTGATGCTCTGTCTTTACCTGTTGACACGTCAGGCACCTTCCGACGAACTATGCCACATTTCTTTTCATCCCAGCCCAGTAAAATTGTCGCTTCAAGTCATGGTACATCTTCGTGCCTCCCGGATGCATTGCCAATCTTGATTGATGAAATTCTTTCATAACGTCCTCTCTCGAAACCGAGGGCACAAAGAGTCTCCCTTGATATCTCACCACTGCCTCCTTCATTGTCCAGCCAGGTAGGTCGATTAGTCCTTCTATCTTCTGACCAATCTCCTTTGTCTCATCATCAGTCATTTGGGCCTCAATCACCTTGTTCACTAAGGCTGGATAAACCACTGAAGTGTATAACATTCCTTTTTCCACTTCCTCTTCCAAGACCAATGCAAACTCATTGAGTGTACCTAAAATCTTTCACTCCTTCAACGCTAGGCTGGCCACTACATTTCGAGTCTTTTGACTCAATGCATCTGCCACGACATTGGCCTTGCTGGGATGGTAGTGAAGGTCAAAGTCATAGTCTTCCATATATTCCATCCACCGGCGTTGTCTTAGATTCGAGTCTTTCTGAGTAAAGATGTATTTGAGACTCTTGTGATCAGAAAAGACCTCAAATCTCTCCCTATACAGGTAATGCCTCCAAGTCTTTAGTGCAAAGATAACGGCTGCTAACTCGAAGTCATGCACGGGGTAGTTACTTTCATGGCTCTTCAATTGTCTCGAACCGTAAGCTACCACCCTTCCGTTCTGCATCAAAACACACCCCAATCCCTCTCGTGAGGCATCACAATACACAGAATAGCCCATTCCTCTCTCACAGGCTAATGAGCACTGGGGCAGTGGTCAGCCTTCACTTGATTTCTTGGAATGCCCTTTCACAGGCTTCATTCTACTCAAACTTTACCCCTTTCCTTATAAGCCGTGTCAGTGGAGTTGCCAGCTATGAAAAATCAAGCACGAACCGGCGGTAGTATACCGCCAACCCGAGGAAGCTGCGTATCTCAAATATAGTTCATGGCTGAGACCATTCCAACACTGCTTCAATCTTGGAGGGATCAACTGCTACCCCCTTCTTGGACACCACGTACCCCAGAAATTTGACTTCCTTCAGCCAGAAGTCACATTTACTAAGCTCAGTGTACAACTAATGGTCTCTCAGCCTTTGCAATGCCAGTCTCAGGTGTTGCTCGTGCTCTTTCTTATAGACTTAGAGTAAATCAAAACAACATCAATGAAGACCACCACAAACTCATCCAAGAATTCTCTGAAGACTCGATTCATTAAGTCCATGAAGATAGCAAGCGCGTTGGTCAGTCCGAACGGCATCACTAGGAACTCGTAGTGGCCATACCGAGTCCTAAATGTCGTCTTGGAAATATCTCCCTCTCGGATCCTCACATTGTGGTAACCCGACCGTAGATCGATTTTGGAGAACATGGATGATCCCTTCAACTGATCAAACAGGTCGTCAATCCTCGGTAACGGGTATTTATTCTTGATGGTGACCCGATTCAGCTTCCAGTAGTCAATGCACATCTGGAGTGTCCCATCTTTCTTTGTCGCAAATAATGCCAGTGCACCCCAGGGAGAAATGCTCAGCCTCATAAAACCCTTAGCTTTCAATTCTTCTAGCTGACTTCTCAACTCTTCCAACTCCGCCGGTGCCAACCGATATGGAGGAATAGAGATGAGCTCTGAGCCCGGGATCAAATCAATGCTAAACTCTACCTCTCGCTTTGGCGGTAACCCCGGCAAGTCTTTCGGGAACACATCGGGAAATTCGTCAACTACCTTCGGTAATTGAGTCTTTTGGTCCTCATTCTCATCTTCCACCACAATACTGGCAAACAAAGAACACAAGTCTGCCTTTTTGCGGCTTCTCCATGAAGGCAACTCAGACATTGTACATCGGTCCACCAAGAAGCAGATAGACGTGCCTTCGGGAGCAAAAAGGGTCACCTTCTGATTGGGGCAGTCAATTATGGCTTGATAAGTCTCAAGCCAATCCATGCCCAAGATCACATCAAACTCCCGTATTTCCAAGACAATCAAATCCACGGGAACAACCGTTTCCTTCTTATCAAACATATCCTCCACCCATAGGTCACATCCTTTCACCACCGAGGTCAACGAAAAAAATCCGGCGGTCGGGGTTTCCAATAATAACAACAAGTCTATCGGGCTAACTTCTAAGCCCAGTGCAGACACACATTAGCAGAAATAAATGAATGTGAAGCCCCCGTGTCCAACAAGACCACAGCATAAGAAGAATATACTCGAAAGATACCTCGAGTAATAAAGGGTTCTACCGGTGCCTCTTGCTGGTGCATGGAAAACACTCTTCCTTGCACTTGATTGGTGGGTGGTCTGCCACCTCTTTGATCCGACGGAGCTCTTCTCAGTGGTGGAGATGCTCTACTCTGAGATGTCCCCACTGAAGGGCCCCGATGTTGCGTCTGTTGTTGAGGTGTTGATGCCCGACTACTTTGGAAACTCTAGCCCCCTGGCCCCATTCTCCCACCGGTACCCCCTTGCAATTGGGGGCAAAACCTCTAGATATGTTCCGCTTGTCCACACTGGTAGCACACCCGGTTATCCACCGTAGCCCCGCCTCTCGATCGACTCGTGGATTCAGGCATTCCTCGCAGCTGGGGGCATTCGGCTTTCACATGCCCGGGTTATCGACACTGGTAGCAAATGGGCTGCCCCGCCTCTGGTCTTCTGGGTGGTCTAGGGGTCACACTAGTTGATTGGGCCTTCCTGCTGCTCCCCTCTACCCCTGCCGCGGCGGCCTTCCATCTTTGTTCTAGTTTCCAGCAAATCACGCTTTACCGCCATCGCTCGGTCCACCAGCTCCTCATAATCATTAATTTGGAGCATCACCATTTTGTTGCAGAGGGTTGGCTTCAAGCCCTGTTCAAATTTCTGGCACTTTAACCGTTTGGTAGAGATGAGCTCCAGTGCATACTTGGAGAGGTCAGTGAATTGCCGCTCATACTCAAGCACTGTCATGTTCCGTTAAATGAGGTCGGCAAATTCCTCCCGTTTGGCATCTCGCAAGGATTGGGGGAAGAAGTGGTCACGGAACTTCTCCTTGAATTGCTCCCATGACAACCCCACGTGTCCCCGAACCTCTTTAATAGTCTTCCACCACGTAGAAGCTCATCCCACCAATTGAAATGCAGTTAAGGTGATGCAGGTGGCAGGTTCAACAATTTTCAGCGCCTCCAAAATCTTCTCACATTCATCCAGAAAGTGCTCCGCCACCTCGGTGTCAGCCACACCATCATAACTCAGAGGCTTCATCCTCCTGAACTGTTCTAAGTTGCTTTTGTTAGCTCATTGTTGTACTTGAGGTTGAGGTGCCACCCCTGCTCCTCCTGCCATGGTGGCTATAGCGGCGGCCAATTATTGAAAGCAGGCCCCGGCATCAGCTGCAGCAGGTTGAGGGACTGCTGGTGCTACAGGTGGTGCCACTCTGCCCTGGGGCAACGGTGCCATTTCAGCCACCGCACTATACTCTGCCTCATGTTCTTGCGGGATGGAGGCATTCATTTCGTGCCCTTGCATTGGGGCATCTGCTACTCCTCTTCCTCTTCCACGGCCTCGCCATCGGCCTCGGCCTCGACCCCGACCTCTTCCTCTCGGCTCTTGTCTTGGCAGCATTCCAATTAAACATAAAGAATGCACTATAGATCAATATCACCATCATATATTGTTAAAGACGGAAAACAAGAAAACACAACTTCAATGTCACATATTCATGCAATATGAAATGCAAATGTTCCCATGTCCCTAGGTAGTCGGACCTAGGCCCTGATACTATCTAATTGTACAATAAAAAGTTCAATCATTAACTTCAATTTAAGGATTTAAAAGGAAGAATCAGGTGCTTAAAATAGAGATAAATGAATTATTGCATGCTAATGTTGAATTCATTCACTTGCAAATGTTTTGGAGTTAAAAGAGCAGATTTGGGACTTAAAAGGGAGAAAAGCAGAAAGCTGTTCGAACGCAGGTTCGAATGAAATGCAATTGAAGCTGGCAGAAAAAAATGTCCTGAAGAGCTGGTTCGAACACTGGTTTCAACGGAGGTTCGTTCGAACGCTGGTTCGAGCAACAGAGACCAATGCAACAGAAGCTTTGCAGAGATTAAGTGAAGAAAAAAATTCCCAAGTCCACAATTCCTGTTCGAACGCATGTTCGAACCAAAGCTCTGTTCGAACGCCTGTTCGAACCAGTCTGCAAATTCAGAAATTTGAAATTCTGTCTGTTTGGCAAGGGTAGTTTTGTACATAGGTTTTGGCATGTATTTAAATAGCAGTGAGCTCGTCTGAGGATATAGAGTAGCTACATTTCAGTTTTATATATACGTACATTTCTGTTAGTTAATTTTCAGTTTTAGAGAGATAATTTAAAGAGAGAAAGTAGATCTAGATTAATTTTTGTCAATTTTGCTTCAGAAATGGCAGCAATCTTTACTTCTTCATGGATGTTTTCTTTCATTATGAGTGAGTAGTTCTCTACTCTTGGATTCAATGTAAGTTGCGTGGATACATTGTATATATATTTCCAGATTTTGATCTTAATGACAGATTTTCTGATTCTATTTAAATATTCTAAATCTGAATTGGATCAATCTTGATTTTGGAGTTGAGATTCTGATTTTATTCTTGGGTTGTATTGTTTATGGACTTTGTAAGTGAATGATATTCAGATTTATCATGTTTTCTGAAAAAGAACAATATGATTAATGCTAATCTCATTTGCTTATATCTATAGTCTATAGACCATGCATCCAAAGTGTTTGATTAAATTTCTTCACCATGATTTGTACTTAATTTACAACCAATTCAGATTTGGTTTGTTTTAATGTGATTTTCAGAGAATAATCTTTAAATCTGGAAATATTATATAATATACCACAAACTTATATTGAATCCAAGATTTTTCATAAATTTGTTAAAAAAAAGAGTTCTCAACAACATACCAATTTTAAAACCAAAACAATTTTTACCATTCATTGTGAGATTAGATTGCAACAAAAACGTTTCTAAACTAGTTTGATTCATTGTTTTTGCTTTGGTTCTCTGTGGACACGATCCGGTTCTTGCCGGTTATTGCACTACAACTAGACACCCTGCACTTGGGGTCGAACCAATATTGAATACAATTGGTAGAGTAAGCAATAGTGACTTTAATTTAGCATGTCTCATTAGTATCATCTAGTTATATTATTTTCTCTGGGCCAATTTGGCCTCATAATTTTATTTTTTGGCCCCCCATCTGACGTCACATTTTTTTCTTTTATTAGCCTCATTTAGCTTGGTCCTATCTGATCATAATGCAATTGTAATGTACACAATCTATGCAAGGGTAATAATATCTTTTTTCCAAATAAAATATTACTTTCCAAATTTATCATTCCATAAATAATCACAATTCCTATCTAACATAATATATTCATAAATGATCAGTATTTCTTGTCAAAATAAATAATTAATAACAACAATAAATAAATAAAACTTATCAATTTATATTTAATACCTTTTACTTTTAAGTTTAATGCACTTACCTAGAAAGCAAAAATTCTAAAAAAAAAATCAAATGATTGAGGTGGTTGCTATTGATTATTCTCGCGTCCTAATTTTAACCCAAATAAATTACACAAATCAAAAATTAAATAGTTAAAATATAGATCAACTCAATTAATAATATGAATCTAACAAATAGAATATAACCATTATACCCTTAACTTATTTAATTTATGTATCCTTCCATAGAGTTAATTTTAAACTGGCAAAATAAAATAACTTATTTCAATAATCTTGCCAAAATTTCTAACTTTTCTCTTTTCTTGCTATTTTTTCCCTTGAGTCTTCCTTACTATTTTTTTTTTTCTCTTGTTACTGTTTCTCTTTAACCTTTGCATGCACACCTGAAAGATATATATACACACAGGTCAACCCTTCAGGCCAAGTCTCCACCGCCTTAGTTAGTTTCATTTATTTATTTTTAAGCTCCCCTCATGGCTATCATAAGCTTTATCCACCCACACGTATATATGAAAGTCTTTAGCAAAGCAAAGCAAGCTATCTTGCTAGGCCATATCACCAACTTCCTAGCATCAATCACTTAATCCAACTAATATGTTAATAATTTAATTAATGTACTAATTAAATTAAATTAAGCTAATCAAAAATTGAATTAATAATGCAATTAAAAATTTAAGATATTATAACTCTCATTCCCTTAAGAAATTTCATCCAAGAACTTTTTACTTAGAAAAAAGAGATATAGGTATTGTTTTGGCATTTTATCCTCACTCTCCCAAGTGGCCTCTTCCATAGTGTGGCTTTTCCATAGTACTTTTGCTAATAGTATTGTCTTATTTCACAGAACTTGATCTCTTTTATCTAAAATTTGTACTGGTTGTTTTATGTAAGATAAATCTTCTCTCAATTCAATTAGTTAGAAAATCAACACATGAGATGGATTTGGAATATACTTACACAACATTAGCACATGTAATACATTATGATGTCTAGATAATTTTGGAGATAGAGCCAACCTCTATGCAGTTTCCCTAATTTTTTGTATAATCTTGTATAGTCCAATGTATCGAGTACTTAATTTTCTTCTTTTACCAAATCTCAGTATACTTTTCCAAGGTAAAACTTGTAAAAATACTTTGTCACTCGCGAAAAATTCCAATTCTCCTCTACAATTATCTGCATAACTTTTTTTCTAACTCTACGCTATTCTCAATATGTCTTATATTAACTTCACCTTATCTACTGTATCTTAAACTAATTCTGGCCTAAGCAATTTTCTTTCTCCCACTTCATCCTAATAAATTGGAGTTTTACATTTTCGATCATACAGAGCTTTAAACAATGCTATGCCAATACCAAAATGAAAATTGTTATTTTAAGCAAATTTCATTAGTGACAACAAATCATTCTAATTTTCTTTAAAATCTAACACACAAGCTCATAGCATGTCTTCTAAATTTTAAATTATTCTCTTAGATTGCCTGTCTATTTGAGGATGAAATACAACACTAAACTTTAAAGTCACTCCTATAGCTTGTTGTTAACTAGGCCAAAATCTAGATGTAAATTTTAGATCTCTATCAACCACAATAGACACAGGTGTACTATGTAATCTGTTTGACATATAATGCAGTATAATTAGATTTCATAGGTAAGAAATGAGCTTACTTGGTTAACCTATCAATGATCACCTATATAGTATCAAAACTTTTCTGAGTATGTGGCAATCCAACAATCAAATCCATAGTAATATGTTCCCATTTCCTCTTTAAAATAGGTAGTGACTATAGTAACCCTGTAGGACTTTGATATTCTATTTTTACCTGTTGACAAGTTAGAATCTAGTCATAATTTTCTCACTTCATACTAGTCCACCAATAATACTCTCGCATATCTCGATACATTTTCATACTTCCAAGATGCATAGCATAAGGAAATGGTGCACCTCATCTAAAATTTTCTGCTTTAATTTAGAATTTTTTGGTATACAAACTCTATCATCATGACAAAGTAACCCATCACCTTTAGCCACAAAATCTGTCTGCGTATTACCTGTCAAGCCCCGGATCCGAGGACCCGAGGAGTGAGTGATAAACATGCATATCATGAATAACCTGGTCATAATATCAGAGCATACACAACAGTCACGCTTGGGACCCACAAACTATAACACTGTGAACCTGCTAAACACAACAAGGGAAAGTAATGCAAGGGCTACACAATCGGCCCTATATGGTACAATCTCCTTTTATAAGTAAATTAAGTTTACATCATTGGGCCTTAAGGCCATTACATTTCCAAAACCAAAAAAATCAACATTTCATTACAACTTTCTCCTTCACAAAAATTTTATTAGCAACATTTCGAAGCCAGTTGAGACTGGAGTAATGCCTTGTATATCTCTTACCCTTGCCTCAGGTCTCAGCTAGTTCTCCTGGGTGGGTCCTGCAATGACATCTGTAGGGATGTGAGCAGTAATCCACACGTGCCCACGAAACATCCCCATAACACATATAGATACAAAAATGTTGAAGAGTAACAACATCAAAGATAACTAAAGCGCATAACAACAATCAAGAAGCATAGTGAAAACATTAAGCATCACATATTCTTATTCAGTCTACACATTTCATGTTACCATTCTTTCATCCAATCATCGGGGATTTGGGGGACACATCTAATCGTGCTTTAGGATTTCAGCCCAAGGCGACGATACGCCGTAAGGAATATTGGTACGTACTAATTGTGCTTTAGGTTCTTAGCCTAAGGCGACGATACGCAAGTATACACTAATCATGTTGTGGACTACTAACCCACCGGCCTGAAAACCAAACCCTGCGCAGGTTCCAGGACTCTCAACCTAAGGGTATCTAAAGACCCTTCCTCTTTTCTGTACCCCCATAACCCGACCAAATAATCAATCATTTCATTTCGTTTCTTTTCCATTATGTTTGTTAAATAATGGAATATATCATATGACAAGAACTACGTAAGTTCACAATACAACATCAAGATAATATTATAATTTCCCTTGAATAACTCAAGCAAACATGGCATTATTCAAGTTTAGCAATTGTTTCACCTTTTTGATAAGAGTGCTCTAACAAGTAACATGAATACATGCATTCATTTGCTCAGGAGTGTTAGTTCAAGTTTATGGCTCTCTACCAAGTGAGGGAGAAAGTGAAAAAAAAAAAATAAGAATTGAAGCAAAGTGGAAAAGTAACCCGAACAAGGGAAAGAATCAAAACGATGCTTGAAGAACCTCCAAAGTACCGTCCAGACCCTCGGGTGTACCGTCCGGACGACTGAAAGCAAAGATTCAAAATAACTAGTTTGACCGTCTGGACGTCCCCTGTCACCGTCTGGACGTCCCCTATCACTGTCTGGACGGCCGAGAGCAAGATTCCAGTAAAGATCTTGACCGTCCGGATATTCCAAACCACCCTCCGAACGGTCGGTCCCAACAACCAACGAAGCCCTCAAATGTAAGGTCTATGTCCATAATACAAGGCCTCAAGACCTAGGTTTCTAGCATCACCAAAACAACATTCAACAACCTAACCCAACCATGACAAGTACCCCTTTTGTTTTCTCTATTTTGCCACTTCTCCCAATTTTACACTTTTACATTCAAGCCAATTTCACTTCACCTACTTCACACTTTTGCATTTAAGTAAAAAAAAAGGGAATTAAAAGAACCTCCCTGCTAACTCTATCTCTCAAGAGCGACTAACATGAACATGTTTCTTTCATATAGATAGAGAAGAAGAAGTAAGAGATTTCCTACTCTTTCTAATTCACACCAAGTCACAGATGTATATGTTAGAGGAAGTCAAAGATTTCCCTACCTAACTCTTGGTCGTGAACTTCAAGGAGATGAAGGAAAAGGTGAAATTGATTCTAGGTTTCCACATAATGACTTCACGTCCTTCTTTTCATTCTTTTTTCCTTGATTCAATTCAACAATAACCCCAAAGAACATCATCTTCTTTTTAGTTTCTTATCAAGAATCTGCCCTAATCCAAAACAAAATTTCCATAATTAAACTCAAGGGAGGGGAGACTTACCACACTAAGAAGTGAGTTCCTCTTTCTTCCTAACCTTCTTTTTCCTTCCTCTTTCTTTCTTCTTCCCTCTTTCTCTCTTCTTTTTTCTTTCTTTCTTCTTCATCTTCTTCTCCTTTGTTCTTCCTCTCAGTTTTCTCTTCTATCTCTAGGTTTTTTTTTTTTTTTTTCTTTCTACTTTGGTCGAATAACTTAGTTCATGCACCACACTTGGCCAGCCCACTTAATGTAGTCTTGGCCAAGTAATTGTTCCTCCACCAATTATTGTGCACATGGCCCTCTCCCAAGCTCCCACATGACACACATTAATTCCACTATATATATATAGGCATATGTGTAGTCTACTAATTAAATGCATAGCCCCACTAATATTTAATACCCTTGAATCTATGTTACAACAAAACAAAGTAGGAGAGGGACAAAGAGCCATACCCTTTGGCCAAACCAGGTCTCCAACCGATTTCCCCCTCTTCTTCCACACTATGGATGGTCAAAGCCTTGCCAAGTCATCCCCTAGCTCATGCATCTACATGTGTAATGTATGGTCAAATATATTTAGTTACTTTGAATAGGTCAAAGTTGGCATTTCTTTTCCCCCTAGCTAGCCACTCATTTCTTCTTCTCTACACATTGTACACTAGGTTGCAAGATACTTCCTTCTTACACTAACTCATTTCCAACACTTAACTTATATTTGGTGACTAAGGGTATAGGTCAACCCTTCCCAAACAAAGTTTAAGTTTGAGCCATTAGCTAAGGAGTTAGATCACCTTTTTATCACATACTCATCTCTTATATGAAGTAACATTATAGATTACATTCATCTAAAAATTTTGAGATATTACATTCTTTCCTCCTTACAAAAATTTCGTCCTCGAAATTTTGCGTTACAGCAATATTCAAGAATTTAAAGAAATTAGATGAGGGAATCATTCCCACATTTCAGATGCTCCATGTTGATTCTTTAATGTCATGATGCTTCCATAACACTCGAACCAAGGGAATAGTCTTACCGTGAAGTACTTGATCTCGAGTGTCCAAAATTTGAACTGGTTTCACTTCATATTTGGCATCTGTGTTCACTTCTAATTCTACCCAATTCAATGCATGAGAGGGGTCTAGAACATATTTCCGTAACATGGAGACATGAAATGCTTCATGTACTCCAGATAGTCGTGGTGGCAAGGCCAATCTATAGGCCACTTCTCCTACTCGAGACAAAATCTCAAACGGATCAATGTAGCGAGGAGACAGTTTGCCTCACTTGCCAAAGCAGAATTACCCCTTTCAGGGTGATACCTTCAAGAACATATGATCTCCTACTTAGAATTCCAATTGTCGCATTCGTTGGTCCGCGTAACTCTTCTACTGACTTCGGACTGTCTCTAACTGTTGCCTAATAATCTTAACATTTTCATTCGTTTCCTGAACCAATTCGGGCCCAATCATAGTTGCCTCTCCTACTTATGTCCAGCACAACGGGGATCTACAAGGTCTTCCATATAGGGCTTCAAATAGTGCCATTCAAATGTTGGCCTGATAACTATTATTATAGGTAAACTCCACCAGTGGCAAATGTTCCTCCCAACTTTAAAGTCCAGGACACAAGCTCAAAACATGTCTTTCAGCACCTGAATAGTTCTTTCTAATTGGCCATCAGTTGGGGATGAAAGTTGTACTAAACACAATTTTGTCCCCATAGTGACTTGGAAGTTTTACCAGAAGCGGGAAATAAAACGAGGATCTCGGTTAGAGACAATAGAGACGGGGGTTCTATGCAATTTCACAATCTCCTAAATTTACAATCGGGCTAAGGAATCCATGAAGTCTGTCATCTTTATTGCCAAGAAGTAAGCTGACTTCATTAATCGGTCTACAATCACCCATATGGCATCACAGCCCCTTTTCGTTCTTGGTAGTCTAGCCACAAAGTCCATATTTACGTGCTCCTACTTCCATTCAGACACAGGCAATGGTTGTAACAACCTTGCTGGTCTCTGATGTTTTGCCATCACTTGTTGGCAAGTTAAGCACTTTTCTATAAACACTGCCATATTTCTTTTCATCCCAGCCCTGTAAAGTTACCTCTTTATATCATGATACATCTTCGTATCCCCAGGATGGATGGCTAATCGTGAATGATGAAATTCCTTCAAAACTGTATTTCTGATGGCTGAGGGCACAAAGATTCTTCCTTAATATTTAATCACTCCTTCATCCAATGTCTAGCCCAGCAAGTCTACTAATCCTTCCATTTTCTTATGAATCTCATTCGTTTCTTTATCATTGTTTTGAGCTTCTGTTACTTTATGGATCAAAGATGGGTAGGCCATAGAAGTGTAGAATACTCCCCTTTCTATTTTTTCTTCACATTCCAAAGCAAACTCATTTGGTACCCCCAGCATCTCCGATTCCTTTCGAGCCATCGTTGTGACAACACTTCTTATTTTTTAGCTCAGGGCATCCGCCACTACATTGGCCTTGCCTGGGTGATAGTGGAAGTCAAAATCATAGTCCTCCATGTACTCCATCCACCAGCGCTGCCTCAGGTTCAAGTCTTTTTGAGTGAAAATATACTTTAAACTTTTATGGTCAGAGAAGACTTCAAATCTTTCACCATATAAGTAATGTCTCTAGGTCTTCAGGGCAAAGTCGTGTACGGAGTAGTTCTTCTCATGTGTCTTCAACTGTCTGAAGCCATAGGCCACGACTTTCCTCTTGTGCATCAGGACACATCCCAGTCCTTCTCTCGAGGCATCACAATATACTGAATATCTTGTTCTCCTCTCTGGGATGATAAGTACTGGGGCAGTGATTAGCCTTTTCTTTATTTCTTAGAATGCTCTCTCACAGGCTTTACTCCACTCAAATGTTACCCATTTTCTTGTTAATCTAGTCAATGGACCTACTAGCCGTGAAAAGTCCAAAACAAATCTTCGGTAATATCCAATCAGCCTAATGAAACTTCGTATCTCAAATACAGTCATTGGCTAAGGCCATTCCATAATAGTTTTAATCTTCAAAGGATCCACTGCCACTCCTTCCTGGGATACCACATGCCCCAAAAATTTGACTTCTTTCAGCCAGAAGTCACATTTGCTTAGCTTAGCATATAATTGATGGTCCTTTAGCTGTTGAAGCACCAACTGCAGGTGTTGCTCGTGCTCCTTTTCAGACTTTGAATATACCAACACATCATCGATAAATACTACTACAAGTTTATCCAAAAATTCCTGAAAGACTCGATTCATCAAGTCCATAAAGACTGCTGGTGCATTTGTCAACCCAAATGGCATCACCAAGAACTCGTAATGGCCATACCGAGTTCTAAATGCCATTTTGGGGATATCTACTTCTCGAATTCTTAACTGGTGACAGACTGAAGATCAACTTTGGAAAACCACATGGACCCCTTCAATTGATCAAAGGGGTCATCGATCCTCAGTAACGGGTATTTGTTCTTGATTGTTACACGATTTAATTTTCGGTAGTCTATGCATATTCGAAGCGTTCCATCTTTCTTGACAGTAAATAATGCCAGTGCACCCCAAGGTGAGGTACTCAGTCCAACAAACCCTTTACCCAACAGTTTTTCTACCTATTTTCTCAGTTCTTCAAATTCAGCGAGTGCCAACTGGTAAGGGGGAATGGAAATAGGTTCCGTGCTCGGAACTAAATCAATACGAAACTCTATTTCCTATTCTAGTGGCAACCCTACTAGATAATCCGGAAACACGTCGGGAAACTCATTCACCACCCAGGGTCGTTCCATTTGATGCTTTGCATCTTTCTCTCCAACATCATATAGGTAAATAAACTACATAAGTTAATCCTTCCACGGCTACCCGAAAGAACAGGTCTTGTACTTTGTATTGATCTGTGAAGAAGCGAATTACTATTCCTTCGGGATTCGATAGTGTTATTTTACCGGTATAACAATCAATCATGGCTTGGTAAGACACAAGCCAGTCCATTCCATTCTAAAAATCACATCAAAACCCTTCATTTCCAACACAATCAAATCAAAACGAAAGGTTAATTCCCTTCCATCATAGAGATCATCTACTTATATTTCACATTCCTTGCAGATAGTAGGTAGGGAGAAGAACCTTGTTACGAGAGTCTCCACGTGTAACAATAAATCCATGGAGCTAATTTCTAACCCCAATGCAATTACAAACTGATTAGAGATAAAAGAATGCGAAGCTTCTGTATCTAGCAATATAGTGGCATATGAGGAATAAACCTAAAAAGTACCTCAGGTGAGCAGCGGTTCTGCCAGTGCTTCCTGCTGGGCTACAGCAAAGACTTTTCCTTATGCTTGAGAACCTTGGGACTTGCCCATTATTTGTCTTTAAGAAGTTCCCCACAGTAACTGTGCTGTTCTACTTTGTGCTGGTCCAGGTAGGGGACCTCTTGGTCGTGACTGTTGTTGCACTAACTGCGATGTGGGGGCATAGCTGCCTTAGAAGTTTTGGCTCCCTAGCCCTATCCTTTCTCCAGGGCCCACTAACGGTTGTGGGCAAAACTGTTGAATGTGGCTAACCTGTCTGCATCTATAACATATCCAAGTTTTCACTCCTGAACCACTCCTCGTGGACCTAGTCAGCTCACCTTGCCTTACTAATAAGGGGTAGTTCGATCGCAGATGTCCCGGTTGCCTATAGTGGTAACATAGGGGTTGTCCTGGGGAAGTCACTTATGATCTCCAAGTCTGTCTCGGAGCTATGCTGCCTGAATATAATTGTTGTCCTTAAGCTACAGATGTACTCCCTTTCAACTTTTTTTTACTTATTTCCCTCTTTTACTGACTCCCCATGTTTTTCCCACAATGGCCCTCCATGAGGGTTCTCGTTTTGCTGAGGTCCCTTTCTATAGTTATGGCTCGGTTAGTGAGTATTTCGTAATCATCTAAACTAAGCAAGACCATTCTATTCCTCAAAGTCAACTTCAGCCCCCGTTCAAATCTTTTACACTTCAATCAGTTGGTAGGAATTAACTCCGTAGCATATTTAGACAGTTCAGAGAATCTAATTTCATACTCTAGTACCGTCATGTTTCCTTGAATGAGACTAACAAATTCCTCTCTCTTAGCATCTTGAAGTAATTGAGGAAAGAAAGGGTCCCTGAACTTCTCCTTGTAGTGCTCCCACGTGAGGCTTTTTATTTTCTTTACCTCCTTCACACTATTCCACCAATCTGATGCTCGTCCCACCAGCTAAAAAGTGGTCAATGTTACCCGAGTGGCAGGCTCGATAATCTCTATGGCTACCAAAATCTTTTTCACATTCCTCCAAGAATTGTTTAGCTACTTCTGTGTCTGCCACTCCATTATAAGTGGGAGGCTTCATTCTTCTAAACTTCTCTAAAGTGGTAGTACCGGTTTGCCCCTGTGGTTGGGGCCCCACTCGGATTCCTCTAGCTAAAGTGGTCATGGCAGCGGCCATTTGCTGTAATAAAGCTCCGGGATCAACAGTAGCAGGTTGAGCCATTTCGGTTGCCCCAAGTGGCACCTCTTCATCCCGTGGTAGTTGTGGGGCTTCGGTTGCAGCACTATAATGAACCCCCTGTTCTTGTTGGACGGAGGTACTCGCTTCCGATCCTTGAACTGGGGCATCCCTTGCTCCCACCTCGGCTTCTACCTCACCTTTGGCCCTAGCCTCGGCCACTAATTTTCTTGTCACGTCATGGTGGCATCGTATCTAAATGCCATAAAGACACATAAATGAATACGAAGTATCAATAATACCGAAGAAGGTTCATATACATACCAACACTGACCACACCCCCACTTAATATAGGTGGCACATAATCATGCAATATGAGATGCAAGGCGTCCCCTGTCCCTAGGTATTCTGACCTAGGCTCTGATACCATTCTTTCACGCCTCGGATCTGAGGACCCGAGGAGTGAGTGATAACATGCATATCATGAATAACCTGGTCATAATATCAGAGCATACACAACGGTCACACAATGGGACCCACAAACTATAACACATGAACCTGCTAAACACAATAAGAGAAAGTAATACATAGGCTACACAATCGGCCCTATAATGGTACAATCTCCTTTATAAGTAAATTAAGTTTACATCATTGGGCCTTAAGGCCATTACGTTTCCAAAACCAAAAAAATCAACATTTCATTACAACTTTCTCCTTCACAAAATTTTTTTATTTGCAACATTTCAAAGCTAGTTGAGACTGGAGTGATGCCTTGTATATCTCTTATGCTTGCCTTAGGTCTCAGCTAGTTCTCCTAGGTGAGTCCTGCAATGACGTCTGTAGGGATGTGAGTACTAATCCACGCATGCCCACGAAACTTCCCCATAACACACATATATATATATAGAAATGCTGAAGAGTAACAACATCAAAGATAACTAAAGCGTATAACAACAATTAAAAAGCGTAGTGAAAACATTAAGTATCACATATTCTTATTCGGTCTACACATTTCATGTTACCATTCTTTTATCCAATCATCGAGGATTTGGGGGACACATCTAATCGTGCTTTAGGATTTCAGCCCAGGGCGACGATACGCCGTAAGGAATATTGTTACATACTAATCGTGCTTTAGGTTCTCAGCCCAAGGCGACGATGCGCTAGTATACACTAATCATGTTGTGGGCTACTAATCCACTGTCATGAAAACCAAACCCTACGCAGGTTCCGGGACTCTCAACTCTAGGGTATCTAAAGACCCTTCTTCTTTTCCGTGCCCTCGTAACACCGGCCAAACAATCAATCATTTCATTTCTTTTCCATTATGTTTGTTAAATAACGAAATATATCATATGATAAGAACTATGTAAGTTCACAATACAACATCAAGATAATATTATAATTTCCCTCGAATAACTCAGGCAAACATGGCATTATTCAAGTTTGCAATTGTTTCACCTTTTTGATAAGAGTGCTCTAACAAGTAACATGAGTACATGCATTCATTTTGCTCGGGAGTGTTAGTTTAAGTTTATCATTCTCTACCAAGTGAGGGAGAAAGTGAAAAAAAAAAAAAAGAATTGAAGCAAAGTGGAGAAGTAAACCGAACTAGGGAAAGAATAAAAACGATGCTTGAAGAACCTCCAAAGTACCGTTTGGACCCTCAGGTGTACCGTCCGAACAGTCGAGAGCAAAGATTCAAAAAACTAGTTTGACCATCCGGATGCCCTCTGTCACCGTTCGGACGGCCGATAGCAAGATTCCAGTAAACATTTTGACCGTCCGAACCTTCCAAACTGCCGTCCGAACGGTCGGTCCCAACAACAAACGAAGCCTCAAGTGTAAGGTCTATGTCCATAATACATATAAATGAATACCTAGGTTTCTAGCATAACCAAAATAACATTCAACAACCTAACCCAACCATGACAAGTACCCCTTTTGTTTTCTCCATTTTGCCACTTCTACCAATTTCACACTTTTACATTCAAGCCAATTTCACTTCTCCCATTTCACACTTTTACATTCAAGCCAATTTCACACTTTTGCATTTAAGTAGAAAAAGAAGAAATTAAAAGAACCTCCTTGCTAACTCTACCTCTCAAGAGCAACTAACATGAACATGTTTTTTTCATATAAATAGAGAAGAGGAAGTAAGGGATCTCCTACTCTTTCTAATTCACTGTAATACCCTTAATTTTTTAAGTAAATGCACATTGAGTATTTGATGTGTTTTGAACCTAACTTGAAATCTAAGTTAAGGAATCTCCCTAGAACTTTAATATAGCTTAAAGGAAATATTATTTAAGCATTCCTAAACCATAAATTAAATTAAGATAACATTGGTTTAAGGTTTAGGGGATTGGAAAATCTTGATGGCTAAGTCAAATTTAGTGAGTTGTTAAGTGAATTTTAGTGATTTTAAACTTTAAATTGCTAGGGTTTTGACTCAAATTCAAGGGGATTAATGTATTCTAGAGGTTTAGAATGATAATTAGACATTAAAGGATGAATTGGATGGAAAATGAGGAGGTATTCGGCTAAGTAGAAGAAAAGTCTTAAAAATTTTAACTTTTTAGCCCTAATTTTGACCTAGGGACCTAAAGGTAATTAAGCAAATTGTTGATGGGCAAAATGGTCATTTGGAAAGGAGGTTTGAAAAGTCCAAGGAGGTGGAAGAAAGCAAAAATCTGTTGGGGATAGGCTTGGGTGGCCGAACCATCTAGAAGGTGCTAGGAAGGTCTAGGTTAACCTAGGTTGTTCCATTTGATCACATGGAGTATAGGTGGCTTAATTATTAATTAAATGGGTCCCACACAAGCTTAGGTATCTAATTAACTTAATTAAATATTAAAATAAGTGGGTGAAGATGATTGGTTAGGAAAATTGGAAATAAGGTAGAAGAAATTATAAATAACATTCAAAGGCCATCAAGGGCACCAAAAGACCATTCGGCCAAGCCCTAGAAAAAATAAGAAAAACAAAGAGAAAAAAGAGAAGAAATAAAGGAAAAAAAGGAAAAGGAAGAAGAAAAGAGAGGGAAAGGGAAGAAAAATAAGAAGAGCAAGAGGAGAGCAAGGAAATCAAGTTTAGAGAATCTAAAGAAGACAAAGGTAAGCCTTCCTAATTCTAAGTTAAATTAGTGTTGAAGATTAAGGCCAATTACGCTAAAATTTGGAAGGAATGTTAAACATAAAGTAATTATAGGGTTCATATATGTTTAAGGTTGTCTTGGTGAAGAAATTCTAAGAAAAAGGAAAGAATTGGGAGAAGGGTGCTAGAAAACCCTAAATTGGAGCTAGGAAATCAAGATTCTTCCTCCTTTCATTTTTCGTCATTTTTGGCTAGCTCTTGAGGTAGGAATGTTCTACTCTATTTCATATATGTATGTATGTATGTTTGGAGTGTTGTATATGTGATTGAGTTTAGAAAATTTAGGAGAAATTGTGAAGGAAATGCAAACTAGTCAAACTAGTGGAGTGTTCACTTAAATTGGCCAAAAACTTAAGCTAATGAAGGGCTGTGTATTCAAGGTTTTAGGGACTGAAAAACAGGGGTTTTAGGGTTTAGAAGCCCTAGGATTTGCGTAAAATTGATCCCCTAAAGTGTACGCAAGAAATTGTGCAAATTTGTAGCTTTTTGGTACCCAAAATCCCTAAAAATGTCACAATTTCGTGGGAAACTTTAGGGCTAGAAATTTCAGGTTTTAGGGGCTGAAAATCAGTTCCTAGAAGGCTTAAATCCTCTAGATTCCACTGAAATTTAATTCTTCCAAGTTTGGTTAAGTTTTGGTGCAAAAACATATCAATTTGGAGACGTAGAAACCAAGAAATGGAAGAAAAAGCATAACCGGCTAGGGGCTGGAATTTTAGAGCTTGAACAGTATTTTAGGCTTGAAATTTTGATTAGAATCATGTATTAAAAGTGTGGAAAAAAATCCTAATTCGTATGATAAAAATTGGCTAAGTTTGGATACCTAAACTTGACTAATTTGGCATGAAATGGAATCTAAACCTATGCTCATTTATACTTATTCAAGGTTTGGAATTCTTTATGTTTATGATGTATTTATGAAGTTTAAAGATTGATAAATATGCTAGAAGAATGTTTGTTAACTATCTAGCAAGCTTATGTAGTAGTTTTAGAAGATAAGTTGTTGTATGTATTTAAAGGAAACTTGAAGGCTTGGAGGTGTGGAGTTAGTAAAATATAGAGAACTTAGAACAAGTATTTAATAAATTTTTGAAACCTAAGTTTCATCAAATTCTTTCTCTCTAATGAAGGTTGAAATCTTAGAGTTTAACTATACTTTGG
>JAVXUM010032510.1:0-20647 GCA_035590655.1 Pouteria glomerata | reverse complement strand
GTGGGTCCAACACGTAACCGGTGTGCTAGCTCTGATAGTTGGGTTATGTTTGCATATGATGAATGTCTTTCACTCACTCCCTGGGTCCTCGGACTCGGGGCGTGACAGGATGGTATCAGAGCCTAAGTTAGATTACCTAGGGACCTGGGACTACACTTGCATTTTATATTGCATGAATATGTGGTTGTGATGTGCTATTTATTTGTTTTTGCTCTCGGTATTTAGTACTATGTGATGATGGTACTTAAGTTTTGTGCGTTCTTTTGTGTGCATAGAATGCCGCCAAGGGAAGAGCCGAGAGGAAGGGGTCGAGGTAGAGGCCGAGGACGGGGCTGTGGAAGGGGCAGAGGAAGGGGAATGGCAGATGCCCCCGTGCACAGTGCGGAGGCAGAGCACAGTGCGGTGGCTGAAATGCCACCTATGCCCCAGGGAGGAGCGGCACCACCGGCAGCACCAGCAGTTCCTCCACCTGCTGCCGTGGATGCCGGGGCTTTCCTACAACAGTTAGCCGCTGCAATGGCTACGGTGGCAGGAGGAGTCGGGGCAGCACCCGAACAGCAAGTCCAAGTGGGTGCCACCAGGGGAAATTTAGAACAATTTCGGAGGATGAAGCCCCCGAGCTATGATGGGGCAGCTGATATTAAGGTGACAGAGTACTTTCTAGATGAGTGTGAGAAAATTTTAGAAGCTCTGGAGATCAATGAACCTGCCACCCGTATCACACTGACTGTCTTCCAAATGGTGGGACGAGCCTCAACTTGGTGGAGGAGTGTAAAGGAGGTTCGAGGGCACGTGGGGCTTACATGGGAGCAGTTCAAGGAGAAGCTCCGTGATCACTTCTTTCCACAAGCCTTGCGAGATGCGAAGCGGGAGGAGTTTGCCAGTCTCATCCAGGGGACTAAGTCAGTTATGGATTATGAGCGGCAATTCTCAGACCTGTCTAAGCATGCCCCAGAGCTCGTTGCTACTGAACGGCTGAAATGCCAGAAGTTTGAGCGGGGTTTAAGGCCAGCTCTCCGTAATAAAATGGTGATGCTCCGCATCAATGAGTTTGAGGAGCTAGTGGACCGGGCTATGGCGGTGGAGCGGGATATGTTAGAGACAAGAACTATCATAGAAGACCGCCGTGGCCGGAGCAGGAGAGAGCAGATTGAGGGGCAGAGCAGCAAGCGACAAAGGGGGGGTGTCCCCACTTCTCAGGGGCAGCCCGCCCAATCAACTGGAGTGGCCCCCAGACCCCCAAGGAGACCAGACTCGGGCCAGCCTGTTTGCTTTAATTGTCGGCAGCCGGGGCACATGAGGGCCGACTGCCCACTGTTGAGGGTGATGACGGAGGCGGGGCCCCAGTAGACACCAGGGTTTGTTATCGGTGTGGACAAGCTGGTCATGTGCAGCGTTACTGTCCCCAGCTGCAGGGTGTCAGTGGGAGGTCTGGACCGGGTGCACAGAGTGTCCAAGGCAGCCGTGCTTCGACACCGCAACAGCGGGGCCCTCCTGCGGGGACGTCCCAGAGTGGAGTCTCCCAGCCACCGAGGGGAGCTTCCTCAAGTCAGAGAGGTGGTAGGCCACCCACCAGCCAAGCACAGGGGCGAGTGTTTGCCCTGACCCAGCCAGAGGCACCGACAGAGCCACTTATCACTCGAGGTATCTTCCATGTGTATTCTTCCTATGCAGTGGTCTTGTTAGACACGGGAGCTTCCCACTCTTTCATTTCTGCAAAATGTGTGTCTACACTGGGTTTGGAAGTGAGCCCTATGGAGTTGTTACTGTTGGTAGAAACCCCAACTGCTGGGTTTACCTCGTTGACATCTGTGGTGAAAGCTTGTGAATTGCGGGTGGAAGATATGGTGGATAAAAGGGAAGTGGTTGTCCCCGCGGATCTCATTGTGTTGGAGATGCGGGAATTTGACGCCATCTTGGGCATGGATTGGCTCGAGACTTACAGAGCCACCATTGATTGCCCTAAGCGGAAGGTGACTTTGTTAACTCCCGAAGGCACCCCCATTCGCTTTTTGATGGATAGATGCGCAAAGTCTGAGGTGCCTTCGCGGAGGAGTCGTAAGGAGCCGGATCTATGCTCCTTGTTTGCTAGCATGGTGATTGAAGATGAGAATGAGGAGTGAGGGGTGCAATTGCCGAGGGTAGTCGATGAGTTTCCCAATGTGTTCCCACAAGAGTTGTCGGGGTTGCCACGGAAGAGGGAGGTTGAGTTCGGTATTGAATTGATTCCGGGCACGGAGCCCATTTCCGTCCCCACGTATCGATTGGCACCGGCTGAACAATGGATAATGCACCCTTGATATTCACATGAGCTACAGTGTTTGTTGTTGTATTGATGCATGGAGCATATGTTAGCATGCAATGCATGTTGCATTGGTACATGAAATATATATTAGCGTGCTCTACACGTTGAATTCACAGTGTTGCTTTGTATTATGAATCCCACATGCATCTCTTTTGTGTTATGAGAAGTGCATCGTGGGCACAAGTGGTATGTGCTCACGTCCCTACAGATGACCCTGCAGGACCCACACAGGGCGAGTAGGAAGGACCTCGAGGGGATAACTACACCTTGGCAGAAGTAAAGTTAGATACTCATGTTGTAAAGATAATTTTGAGCAAGCTTTGGCAATGTATATAATTACTTTCAGTTTTGATTTGTAATGGCCATAAGGCCAAAACATGTATCAGTTAATGCAAATAGTGGAGTTTGCTTATGTTTTATATTCATGGAATCATGTGAGTAGGAACCTAGTCATGGATGTGATGTGAATGAATGGATGACTTATAAACTGCACAGGGACTTTATTAGGTACCCCATTTGGTCCATTTTTAGGCTGTCATATAGCAGTTTTGACTTGTGGGTCCAACACGTAACCGGTGCGTTTGCTCTGATAGTTGGGCCATGTTGCATGTGATGAATGCTTTTCACTCACTCTCTGGGTCCCCGGACCCGGGGCATGACATAAACCCTAATGCATAGATATAATGCAACTTCTACTTTTAACGAAGGGTAAAAGTCTCATTTGGTATCAGACTCATACCTATTTATAAGCTACAAATCAGTAAGAGTAAAAGAGTCAACTTAAAAATACAAAAGAAAACTGAACAGTTGACTTTGCAGTGCAGAGGGGCACCCAGGGTGGCAGTGGGGAGCCCGTCTGAGTTTTTGAGACAATGTTACTCTTCAGGGGCGCCTGAGTAGCATGGTGGGGCACTTGGCTGATGTTCTGTTGCAATAGTATGTGCATATAACTTTCTGTCTCGAACTTACAACACAATTGTGACCTCGAAGACGAAGGATTTAGGCTTTAGCTAAAACAAGAAAGTTGTAGCCCTTCAAGTTTTCTTTTCAACCCAAAAAGAATCGTGTCAATTGGAGTTCTGAGCAAAAAGTTATGGCTGAAATATTAACAGGGTGTCGTGCAAAATTCTACTGCAACATATCTTCGACCAATTTGAGCGTAGGGCCTTTTGCTTCTCCTTGCCAGCCATGATAGATGATCTTATGCATTAGAATGGCTTTTAAGAGGTTTAGAAGGTCTTGGGAGGTTCTGATGATGTCAGCATTTATGTCCTGAAACTAATTTTCTCTATGCACACCAGGCATTCGGTGAAATTAATAAACCTATTTTTGCACTTCCTTACTACGGCTTGCCTTAGCTCCTCATCGCATGCACCTTTGGTATCATTTAGGCCTAAAATGCCATATTATATCACCTGAAACACAAAAACACTAAGAATGCATGAAAATGAGATGATTAAGCTAATATCGCTAATAATAAGTATAAATACATAATTAGCATGCTCAATATATATTGAATTATACAATAATACATGCTAATCATTTCTAATCTAATTTCGTTTCTATTTTTTATGGAGATTTAGGAGTTTATTTTTATTTTTCCCCCATTTGATGTAGTTAGCTTTCTTGTGAAAAAATCCTTTTATTTTATGAGCTTTCTCTCTTTGTTTTAATTTTTTTTTTTTTTTGTCTTTTGCATTGAATAAAGTAGACATGTTGATTTAAGACTTTGTTTCTTTGTAGATGTGTTTGCTAGTTCTGCTTGTGTTTTGTTTGTCTCATGGTGTTTGTGGGTTATTTTTGTTAAGTCTCAGTTAGTGGAATTCAAAACTATTGTTGTGCCAATTGCTAAACTAGAGGAAGACAGTCTTGCCATTTCTTATTTTATATCTGGTATGCTAAGTGCAATTGGCCTGAGCTTGGATATTTTCCTCCATGTCCACGAGCAGTCAGAAAGTAGACATGTTGATTTAAGACTTTGTTTCTTTGTAGATGTGTTTGCTAGTTCTGCTTATGTTTTGTTTGTCTCGTGGTGTTTGTGGGTTATTTTTGTTGGGTCTCAGTTAGTGGAATTCAAAACTATTGTTGTGCCAGTTGCTAAACTAGAGGGAGACAGTCTTGCCATATCTTATTTTATATCTGGTATGCTAAGTACAATTGGCCTGAGCTTGTGAATTTTCCTCTATGTCCATGAGCAGTCAGCAAGAGCTTTGACTTGCCAAAAATCTTTCCCACACAACAAGTATTTGGTGCACTAGTTAGCCCATAAGAAGTGTTTATTAGAATAAAGGGTCCATATGTGGCAAAGCATTGCTACCTTGTTCTACCTAAGAAGCCTTCTCAATCCAAGTCTTTCTTTCACAGGGTTGTAAACATTTTCCCATGTAACCTTGCTTGTATGCTTCCCTAGCTCCATCCCAGACCAGAGAAATCTTCTTAGGATTTACTTTGTAGTATCAGAGACTTTCTTAGGGAATATAAAATGAAGGCTCTAGTAGACTCGAGTACTAAACAACACTGATTTAATGAGAGTAAGTTTGCCTACAAATGAGAATACACGGTTGGCCCAGCTTTTAATCCTTGCAAGCATCTTGTTAATAAGTGGTTAGCAATTTTTGTAAGTGAGTTTTGATAAAATCAGAGGTACTCCCAAGTATTTGACTGATAGTGATCCCAACTGGTATCCCAAAATGGAGCAGAGTTGTTGTGCCAACTCATCTTTTATGCCAGCTACATAAATTTTACTCTTTGTAGTGTTAGAAAGCAGCCCTGAGTATCTATGGAACTCCTCTAGTGTTTGTTTGATGATTAAAAATGAGCTTTGATCAGGCTTACACAAGATAAACAAGTCGTCAGCAAATGCAACGTGGCTAATACTTAGTTCTTCACATCTTGGATGAAAAGAGAAAGCATCTTCTATGATGTCTTTCTTTATGAGCCTAGAAAAGATCCATAACCGGTATAAATAAATAAAGTGACATGGGGTCTCCTTACCTTAAACCTCTTGCACCAGGAAAATAGCCTTCAAAGGAACCATTTAAGCTTATTGTGAATTAAGAAGTAGTAATGCATCACTTAATCCACTACTTGAATTGCAGTCGCAGGTTTAAATCTCCAAAATTCTTAATATTAACCTCCATGATACTGAGTCAAAAGTTTTCCCCAAATCAATTTTAAGAGCACATCTAGGAGAAGTATTGGCCCAGTGATAGCTCATCACAAGCTTTTCCATCAACAAAATTTGATCGAATATTGATCTGTCCTTCATAAAAGTTGCCTGAGTTGGTCCTATTACATGGTGGGATATTTTCTTCAATCTATTTGCAAGGATCTTTGATATGCACTTATAGATAGTTGTGCAGCAAGAAATTGCCCGAATTTGTTCATAGTACTTGGGTTTGGAACCTTGGAAATGAGGGTAATGGTGTGGCATTTACCTCTTTTAGCAGGCTGGATGAACAGAAGAAATTCTTTTATGGCGTCAATGAAGTCCTATCCCATAATGTTCTAAGTGGATTTGAAGAAGAAAGCTATATAGCCATCTGGACCTGGTGCTTTGTTGTTTGGTAAGGAAAATAATGTGTCTTTAACTTCTTCATCTAACACTTGTGTGTGGAGAAGTTCTAACTTGGCTAGAGGGATAGCAAAAACCATGATTCCAGCAACTTAGTCTGCAACAAAATCATCACTTTGTTAAGAGCCCGGGAGATCCCTATAAAAGTTAATTACGATGCTTTTGACTTCTTGGTAATCTTCAATTCTGTTCCTATTTTAATCATGAATGGACATGATTTTGTTTCTAGAACAGTGGGCCTTTACTTTTTTATGGAAGCAAGCTATGTTTTGGTCCTCCAATCTAATTACATTGTATTGAGCTTTCTATTTGTAGAATGGCTACTATTAATTTGTATTGTGATTATGTTTGTTTACTTTTCCATTTGGATATTAACCTTTGACTTTGGATATTTTTTTGTTTTGCTTCTGTTTGATATTTTTAATGGTTTGCTCAAGTTTTGTAGAATAGTTTTGAAATTTAATTTAAGTTTAATTATGCAATTACCAAGGAGAAGATTGTAAGGTTTCTTGTTGGCAAATTCAAACAAATCTTCAATTAAATATTATAGATACATTTGTTTCTTAATTTGGAAATGAGAAAGATAATTCAAGTCTAGATAATTTACAAAGTTGTCAAAGAGATAAACTGCAATCTAAGTCAAAGTTGAAAACAAGTCAAATTTAATACAGATTGGGATTTATTCAAGCAATTTCGTAAAATTTCAGTAAATCTCACAGGCTAGGTGCAAGTAACCCAAGGGTCAACGTATCTTCGTAGGCAAGGCACTGGGAGTTAGAGAGATCGCCCTGATGAAAATTTTGAGTATTATGAAGATTTTATTTTCATTTTGAAAAATGTATTTATGTATTTTAATCCTAGTTGGAATAGGACTTTATATTTTTATATATATACCTAGTCTTAATAAATGATATACACATGAGAGCATATTATGGAGTCCTAGAGAGAGATATTTTCATCTTGAGAGCTTAACGATCTTTATTTTGTTTTCTTTATTCTTTGTTTGTTAAATTTCTGTGTGACTCGAAAAGCCCACTCAATCTGGGTTTATCAAGTGATTCGAGTAAGAGTGACGAAAGGATTCATGCAAGTGATTTGTAATAAGTTCGAGTAGAGTCTTGTAACTTGATTATATAGTGAAATTATTTTTTGAGGTTTTTATTTGTGATATGGTTTTTCGTTAATTCTCTTGTGTTACATTTTCTACTGCATATGAGATTGCTTGATTGATTTGATTTGAAAAATTTCAAATATTGAAAGTGTTCTGTTTTTCCTAAAGTTTTAATCTCACATATATATGTAAACATATATCAACTACAAAAATCTTGATTGTTGCATACATATGGTAATGTAATGAATTTGATTAAAGATATTTAAACTCAAGGTTAACACTGTAAATTTGTTCAAAATGTATTTTGATCATTGACTAGTGACATTTATTCAGACAAACAAGCATTTATGTTCATATTTATCAAATAGGACATGAATGGTTTCTTTCTGACAAATTCTATGGATAAAATTTGAGATGCCATTTAATCATAAGTTGTGATATTTTTCAATAGTTAATCTACTAACATAAATTTGTTTAAGTAGTTAGAATTGGATTACCTACACTATCAAGGTATTGCCTGTAACCATTATGTAAATATTTTTTTCCAACTAGAAAATATGCTGATATACACAAGTTTTGAAAACTATTCTGAGCATATATGTTTAAATTTATGGTTATTGTAAAAGTATCTTATGGGCGGCATTAAAATTGTTTGGGTTCCCTGGGAAGTTCATAAACTGGATTAAAGCATGTGTGTCTACCCCGAGATACTCCATTAGCATTAATGGTGGGTTGCATGGTTATTTTGAAGGGGGGAAAGGGCTGCGGCAGGGAGATCCAATTTCTCCCTATTTATTTGTCATCTGTATGGAGGTGTTCTCACGCATTCTAGCTAAAGTGATTGCTTCTTCCCCTTCTTTTCATTTTCATTGGCGCTGTGGGAAGACTAAGTTGACCTATTTGTGTTTTGCGGATGACCTCATACTATTTTGTAAAGGAGATGTTGGGTCGGTGTCTTTTCTAAAAGAGACCTTAAGAATTTTCACCTCATTCTCTGGTCTTTAACCCAATGCAGCTAAAAGTGAAATTTATCTCTCTAGAGTTAATGAGGCCACACGGGATTTAATTGTTAAGGAGCTTGATTTCCATGAAGGGACTCTTCCCGTCCGGCACTTGGGGTAACCTCTGATTTCTACAAAACTACGGGCTACTGATTGTCAGGTGTTGGTGGATCGTATTGTCAAGAGAATTAAGAAGTGGACGAATCAGTTCATCTCCTTTGCTGGGCGCCTGCAGCTTATCCAATCTGTTCTGTTTAGCATCCAAGGCTATTGGTGTTCTTACTTTGTTCTACCAGCCTCTATCACTAAGTTATTGGAAGGAATTTTGCGGGGCTTTTTATGGAAGGATGTTTCCTTAGATAAGCATGGAGCAAAAGTGGCTTGGGAAGATGTGGCTAGGCCAAAGAAAGAAGGTGGGTTGGGAATTAAGCGGATTAAGGATTGGAATTTGGCCTTAACGGTTAGGCATATCTGGAGATTGTGTATACCTGGGTTTGCCTCAATGTGGGTTGATTGGGTGAAGCGAAACTTGCTAGCCAAAGATCATTTTTGGGTGGCCAAGGTTCCCTGGAATAGTTCATAGACATGGAGGAAGATCTTGAAGTTAAGAGACAAGGTTAGACAGTATATCTCAGTTCGGGTTGGAAATGGGATCTCTACTTCACTTTGGTTTGATTCTTGGTTACTTAGAGGGCAAATTTGTACTTCTTCTCGTGCTCGGATCATTTATGATTTTGGATTAACAAAAGATATAATAGTGAGCAGAATTATTATGGGGGAATAGATGGTGTTGGCCTGGGGCTAACTCACATGAGCTTATGGAGTTGAAGAGGAAGACTGATGAGTGTTATCCTCCTAATGAGAATCGAGATGACAAACTCATTTGGAGAGATGGGACCAAAGAGTTTTCAGTGAAGGAAGTTTGGGAGGTGTTGTGTAATCATCATATGGAGGTTCCTTGGTATAAGGTGGTGTGGTTTAAGCACCATGTTCCCAGGCATCCTTTTATCTTTTGGCTGGCAGTTTTACGAAGACTTGCTACTCAAGATGGGCTTTTATCTTTTGGATTGCTTTCAAGGATGAGTTGTTTTTTTTGTAGGGATCCAATTGAAGATCATGACCATTTTTTCGAATGTCCTTATACTTACAGGGTTTGGCACTCTATTTTGTTGGATTGTGGACTGAATGATTCTTCTAAGTTGTGGGAGGAGGTTATTGGATGGATGTATACTTACTATAAGAGCCATTCGTTACAATTTGTTATGGGTCGTCTTTCCTTTGCTGCTACAGTCTATATGATTTGGAAGGAGAGGAATAGAAGAAAACATGATAATTCTTATTTGGATGAGGTGACTATTGCTCATTCAATTAAGGATTTGGTGTGGATGAGGCTGATGACTTATGTGGGGTTTCCAAAAACTAATTAGAATCTCCATTTGATTAAAACATGGCGGCTACCGAGTCCATCTTACGGATGTAATGTTAAGTGTGTGAGTTTGTATCCCTATTTATTGTTAAGTATTATTAGGGGATTATGAGATGGTTATTGTTTTGTGGGGGTATGCCCTCGAGATATAGTAAATAATTCTGATCTTTAATAATAGTTATTTTACTTTTCAAAAAAAAATTTGTAAAAGTATCTAAATCAAAATTAATGGATAAAAAATGGGGGCAGGGCCTTTCTTTGCCTTAGGTAAGTGAGACATTGCCTTAGGTAAGTAAGACATTTACTTTAGTTTTTCTTTTATAAAGGCCATATATGATATATATTAATTATATAAAAATTAAAAAACTATTTTATTTTTTGTATATTTTATTACAAAAGTCAAGTATACTTTTTGTGAAAAAAAATATAAACATTCTCAAAAATAATTTTGCTTTTCAAAAGACAAGAAAAATAATATTTAACTAAAGATTTTTTATCATAGCATTTTTATTTATGTAGCATATTTTTTTTCTTATTACAAAATTTTATATAAAAGGCCTCAACTAAAATCTTATCATGGCCCCTAATTTCTTAGGGATAGTTTTGGGAGTGGTGAGGCTCATTTACATTTTATACCAGTTTGGGAGGTGTAATTTTATTAAAATAGGATAAATCCTAATACATCTTACAACATGCCTCCACCACACACATATGGAGAGGCAAATAGTGTTCTGAATGTACAAAAATGTATGAACAAAAAATTACAAAGTGAAAAGAAGAGTGTTCTCCCAAATCTTCTTATACTGATACGTAAAAACATCCAACATAAAAGCAATTAGATATGAATGGAAGGGCTTCACTAAAAGTTTATACCAATTTGGTAGACTTGATTTTACTAATGTGGGATAAATCCCAATACTTATTTTTTTAATACAATCAAGCTAGGATATTCCTAAATTCAAAATCCTTCTCACTTTCTATGTATACAAATTTATCAATGAACCTTCCAACTGAGGGGTTTCTTCTTTTCTCTGCTTGATCATGATATTGTTAATTCCTCAAGTTTCTAGTTAAGAATCTAATCATGCCGTTTCATTAAGAATTCATTCTTATTCGATCCTAGTACCCTTTCAAAGTTGATTTTGTTTTTTTTTTTATACTACACATTCTCTTTCTTTACTGACAATATTGTCTTTCCTCCTGCATTTACAACAATATTTTACGTACTCAATTTGTCCATTCAGTTAAAAATTTCTATTTAGCTTTCATTATAAAATCTGATGACGTTGCCTTAATATATATCATAGAGAAAAAGATATTGTTAAGAGTAATTTAAATAAATAAGAGAAGAGAGAGATAAATATTGCATATATAGCTGGATCTTTTCTTTGAGCGTCCTCTTAAGAAGCAGAGTGACTATGATGATACATGCACCTTATGATAAATAAAGACAATGCTCTTCCGTCTTATATTTCATATTTGTTTTTTTTTTGGTTACTAGAAAAATATGCAGGGTTTTAAAGCCCGAGAATATTTTACTTCAGAACAATGGTGCCGTGTATCCTTCATAGAATTTTGACTTGTGTTGCATGATGTTTTACAAGTCACAGATATTTCTGGAGTTTTCAACCTTCAATATCTATCCAAGACTATACTTATGAAATTTAGAGCACTCAATGAAATCTCAAAATTTTACCCTCTTCCTCATCCTTCTTCTACCTTTTTATTTTTATTTTTATTTTTGATTGGTGGTGGGCACAAGGGAACACTACGGTAGTTAAATTCTAGAATTCACCAATCTTTTGTAGCATCCTATACGCTGAATATTTTTATCAGTCAAATACTAAGCCACATAAAGAAATTTCTTCCTTTTTAGTCTAAACTTGACTCTTAGTAATTTTAAAACCAAGTTGCCTTTTCAATTTGGATTATTTTTCACCGATAAAAAGTGGAAGGACTAAAACTTCATGAATTTTTAAACATTTAGGATTCGTTTGTTTTAATATAAATGTTAATGGGAAAAACACATTTTACTCTTGTTTTTCAAAGCTATTTGAAACACGAGCAAATATGTTTTTTTTTGAAAAAATACCGTAATTGCCTATGGGATGAAGAGAAATGGATATTGCTACCATATTTCGTTCTTTACATTTCATGTTCACCTATCATATCTTCTAATAAGAGGCTAATTTGTGTGTCCCTCCATCTCTACGCTGTCATGATTTTTTTTTTTTTTTTTAGATTCAAAAACACCTCATTCTGTCTTATGCTTATTTTTTGCCTTAATTTCTTAATAAAAAAATTAGAATAACAATTATTTTCCTCTGCAAGAATTCCGAACTGGAACAAATCACATAAGTGCAGTGGACTAGTGGGCTTTTGGTAAATCTGTATTCTTTTACTAAAACTAGATATTGTTATAACTTTTTATGCTTTTATCTGAGAAGCCCTTTTTTTTTGGTTTTTTTTTTGTTTTCTTAGTGAACTAAGATTTTCAATTCTTTGGTCGTATTAAGAATTCATAGATGGCGGTTGATTATTAAAAATGGTGTAAGTCACTAGTAATTTTTAATTAATAATTTAAATAAACTATATTTCTTAGGTGGTGATCTGTCAAAGTGCTCATCTAGACAATGAAAATCGACAAAACATGTCAGAAATTTATTATTTTGTCATTTCAGAAGCATTTCTTCAATTCAAAACCCGTGTTTCTCCTATGTTGCCATATACTTATCTCTTCAAGTTACCCATAATTCTTTTTATCATCTTTATGATTATGATATTACTTTATACATCGTCGCATTCCCCCTTCGGGCTTTCTATTCCAAAAAATAAATAAATAAAAAGAAAAAAAGTGTTTATTTTCTAAACTCTGGCTCTTCTTTTGATGTTGGAATTGTTTATTTAAAAACCTGGACATGTATGTATAGTTTGATGGCCTTTTGCCTTAATCTGAGCCTTTAGTTTGACTTATCCTTAGCTCTAGGGATCGTTATTTTGCTGATTACTCGCTCTCTGTTGAATTATGGTGCTTAAACATATCCTATGATCAAGAAAACTTAATTAGTGGAACACCATTCAACTAAAAGCTTTAAATATTGTAAAATTTAAATAAGGGGACAAAATTAGGGTGTCCGCAATTGCCCATTTTTTTCACCTTAGCTTATCTTAGGAAGAAAATAAAAAGTCGATAACTTACTTTATCCCCTTACGTGCTGAAATTGCTGCTTGGGTTGATGCCTCGCACTTGAACAGCTATAGGAGTTGCCTCTTTAAATTTTGGAGATGCGTTTGTGCCTTACACTTGTCTTTGGAAAGAAGCTTCACTTTAGAGCTAATTCCTTGCATCTTGTGTTATATTTAACATGGGATCTTGACTCTTGGACTAGTTGATGATCATATGTCTTGCATTTGAACATGAAAAAATAAGCTCCGCTTATGGTTATACATCTATGCCTCGCACTAATTTTGAAAAAAGGAAATCTTGCTCTTGAAAGGGTGATTAATGTTGTGCCTTGCACTGGATTTGCCTCGTTTTTAAATTGTTATCTAATCTTATGCCTCACACTAATTTGATTCTTTACTTTTAGATGGGTAGTTGGCGCTGTACCAAATTGACCTTTACTCTTGGATTGGTATTTGATCTAATGCCTCACACTAAACTAAACTTCCTTCTATTTGAACTAATAAGGAGTCTTGCTCCATCTGATTTGGTAAGGCAAAGAGCTTTGCTCCTGTTTTGGTATCTAATCTTATGCCTCGCACTGGATATGAGAAGGGAGCCTTGCCCCAAGACTAGTACCTAAATTTAGGGTTGAAAAAAAAAAAAATTAAAGAAGAGTAAAACTCTTAGGTTAACTTTGAGTTTGTCATTGACACAAGAGTTCAGGAGGGGATTAAAAACTCTGAGGGTGGTTTGGTCGTTTTTAATTTAGATGTGCAAGTCATGAAAAATACGTAAAATGAAGAAAAATATCACTCTAGTTGGACGCCTGAGCCTCCAGTTATAGACATTTTTAATTTGAAGTCGTATATCTTGAAAAAATACATGAAATGGAGAAAAATATTGCTTGAATCAGACATTCAAGCGCCAAGCTACAACAGTTTTTAATTTGGATGCGTAAATCACTTGAAAATACACAAAATAAAGAAAAATACCTATTTAATCAGACACCTGACTATTATTTTGTGGTTGTTTTTAATTTAGACGTGTAAATCACGTAAAAATACATGAAATGAAGAAAAATATTGCTCGAATTGGACACTTAAATGACAAATTACAGCCTCTTTTATTTTAGATGCGTGAATCACATCAAAACATATGAAAAGAACAAAAATATCACTTTAATCGGACACAAGAGTACCATTTTATGGCCATTTTTAATTTAGATACGTAAAACACGTAAAAATACAAAAGATGAAAAAAATATCGCTCGAATCGAACATCTGAATGACAAGTTATAGCCACTTTTAATTTGGATGGGTGAATCACGCAAAAATACACGAAATAAGAAAAACTAGCACTCTAATCGGACACCTGAGCTCTTAGCTATAATCGTTTACCTAAAAATAGACGAAAAAAAGAAAAAAATAACTTGAATAGGATGCCTAAGCACTAAGTTATAGTTGTTTTCAATTTGGATGAGTAAATCTCTTTAAAATACATGAAAGAAATAAAAATATTAGTCAATATGGCCCTAATCAGACACCCAACCACCTAATTATTGTCGTTTTTAATTTTGATGAGAAAATCATGTAAAAATACACAAAATGATGAAAGAAATCACTATAATCAGACACCCAAGTGCCCAATTATTGATTTTTTCAATTTGAAACCATAAATCTCCTAAAAAAGAATGAAATGAAGAAAAATATGGCCCTAATCGGATACTTAACCACCCAATTATAACCATTTTTAATTTTGATGAGTAAATCATGTAAAAATACTCAAAATGAAGAATGATATCACTCTAATCGAATACTCGAACACCCAATTATCGCTGTTTTTAAGTTCGATGTGTAAATGTTGTAAAAATACACGTAATGAAGAAAAATATCACTTTTATCAGACACCTGGACACTAAGTTATAGCCTTTTTAATTTGAACACATAAATTTCATAAAAATACATGAAATGAAGAAAAATATCACTCTAATAAGACACTCGAGCATCGAGTTATACTCGATTTTAATTTGGAGGTGTAAATCACGTAAAAATATACGAAATAAAGAAAAATATCACTCTAATTTAACAATCAAGCATCCAGTTATAGACGTTTTTAATTTGGAGTCGTATATCACGGAGAAATACGCGAAATAAAGACAAATATCACTCAAATCAAATGCCTAAGCACCAAGTTATACCCTTTTTAATTTGCATGCATAGATCACCAAAAAATACATGAAATGTAGAAAAATATCACTCTAATTAGTGACTTGAGCATCAAGTTATGACCGCTTTTAATTTAGATATGTAAATCACTTACTAATGCAAGAAATGAAAAAAAAAAATGTCACTCAACTGGGACGCCTAAACGACAAGTTCAACCCTTTTTAATTTGGATGCGTAAATCACGAAAAAATACACTAAATGAAGAAAACTATGATTGGAATTGGACACCTAAGCACCTGGTTATAGTTGCTTTCAATTTGGATGCATAAATCACTTAAAAATACACAAAATGTTGAAAAATATCAATCTAATCAACCCCTAAGTGCCATGTTATGGCTTTTTTTATGTTGGATGCCTAAGTCATGTAAAAATTCATGAAATAAAGTAAATTATCACTCGAATTGGACATCCAAATGCCAAGTGATAGCCGCTTTTAATTTGAATGCGTAAATCTAAAAAAAAATACACAAGTTGTAGCTGCTTTTAATTTGAATGCGTAAATCTCGAAAAAAAATTCATAAGTTATAGCCGTTCTTAACTTGGATGTGTAAAGCACGTATAAACGCACGAAACGAGAAAAAACATCACTTTAATCAAACACCTAAGCACCCAGTTATAGTTGTTTTTAATATGGAGTCGTATATCACAAAAAAACATATGAAATGACGAACAATATCACTTGAACCCGACACGTAAGTGCCAAGTTACAGTTGTTTTTAATTTGGATCTATAGATCACCTAAAAATACACGAAATAAAGGAAAATATGTCTTTGATCGGACATCTGCATGCCACTTTATGGCCGTTTTTAATTTACATACACAAATCACATAAAAAACACAAAACGAAGAGAAATACCACTCGAATCAAATTTCAAACGATAAGTTATTGCTGCTTTTAATTCAGATGTGTAGTCGCGTAAAAATACATGAAATGAAGAAAATTATCACTCTAGTCGGCTACTTGAGCACCTATGTATAGTCACTTTTAATTTGGCTGTGTAAATAACATAAAAAAAACATGAGGTGAAAAAAAAATCTCACTAATAAGACACCCGAGTACCCTATTATTGCTGTTTATAGTTTGAATGCAGAAATCAAGCAAAAATACATGAAATGAAGAAAAATATTATTCTAATTGGACACCTAAGTGCCAAGTTATAATAATTTTAAATTTGGATGTATAAATCTCGTAAAAATACACAAAATGAGGAAAAATATCAGTCTAATTAGACACCAATATGCGAAGTTATAATTGTTTTTTTTTTTATTTGGACGTGTAAATTTCGTAAAAATACATGAAATGAAGAAAAATATCACTCTAATTGGACACCCGAGTACCAAATTATAGCAGTTTTTAATTTAGATGCGTAAATCATGTAAAACGGCATGAAATACAAAAAATATCACTGTAATTGAACACCCAAGCGCTCAATTATAGCAGTTTTTAATTTAGATGTGTGAATCATATAAAAATACACAAATTGAAGAAAAATATCATTAGAGTCGAGCATCTGGGCACCAAATTATAGCCATTTTTATTTTAGATACGTAAATCATGTAAATATATACGAAATGAAGAAAAATATAAATTAAACTAGACACTGAGCGTTTAGTTAAAGCCATTTTTAATTTGGATGCATAAATTATCAAAAATATAAGAAATGAAAAAATAATTCACTCAAATCAAACACTTGAGCGCCAAGTTACACTCGCTTTTAATTTACATGCATAAATCAACTAAAAATACACCAAATAAAGAAAATATCACTTTAATCAGACACTCGAGCGTCAAGTTATACCTGTTTTTAATCGGTAAGCATAAATTACCTAAAAATACATGAAATAAAGAAAAGTATCACTCGAATCGAACTTTTGAATACCAAGTTATAGTTGTTTTTAATTTAGATGCGTAAATCACATAAAAACACATGGAATGAAAAAAAAATATCACTTTATTTGGACACTTGAGCACTAATTATCTCCGTATCTAATTTGGACGCGTAAGTCACATAAAAATACACTAAATGAAGAAAAATATCACTCTAATTGAACACCTAAGCACAAAGTTATATCCGTATTTAATTTGGATGCTTAAATCATATAAAAATATACAAAATGTGTAAAACATTACTCTAAGCAGACACCCAAAAATCAAGTTATAGCTGATTTTAATTTGGATGTGTAGATCATGCATAAACATACGAAATGAAGAAAAATATCACTGTAATTGTATACCCAAGTACCCAATTATCAACGTTTGTAATTTTGATGTATGAATTACGTAAAAATACACAAAATACATGAAATGATGAAAAATATCACTCTAATCGAACACTCGAGCACCGAGTTACACTCAATTTTAATTTGGAGGTGCAAATCACTTAAAAATACAAAAAATAAAGAAAAATATCACTTTAATCTAATACTCGAGCGCCCAAATATAGACGTTTTTAATTTGGAGTCGTATATCACTGAGAAATACACGAAATGAACATAAATATCACTACAATCAGATGCATAAGCACCAAGTTATAGCCTTTTTTAATTTGCATGCACAAATCACTGAAAAATACACGAAATGTAGAAAAATATTACTCTAATTAGAAATTCGAGCATCAAGTTATGGCCGCTTTTAATTCGGATACGTAAAATCACGTACAAATACAAGAAATGAAGAAAAATTTCACTCAACTAGGACGACCGAACGACAAGTTTAACCACTTTTAATTTGGATGCATAAATCACCAATAAATACGCTAAATGAAGAAAAATATTACTCAAATTAGACACCTGAGCACCCAGTTATACCTGCTTTCAATTTGAATGAGTAAATCACCTAAAAATACATGAAATAAAGAAAAATATCAATCTAATCGCACCCCTAAGCGCCATGTTATGGTTTTTTTTTTTTTTAATTTTGGATGCCTAAATCACGTAAAAATTCATGAAATGAAGAAAATTATCATCGGACACCCAAATGCTAAATGATAGCCGCCATTTATTTGAACGTCTAAATCTTGAAAAAATACACAACGAAGAAAAATATCTCTCAATCAGGCACTCGAGTGCCCAATTATAGAAGTTTTTAATTTGAAGTTGTATCTCAGGAAAAAATACATGAAAAGAAGAACAATATCACTCGAGTTAGACACCCAAGTGCCTAGTTATAGATGTTTTTAATTTGTATGCATAAATCACTTAAAAATATATGAAATAAGGAAAATCATTACTCTAATCGGACACCTAAGTGCCACGTTATAATCGTATTTAATTTGAACACAAAAATCACGTAAAAAAACAAGAAATGAAGAAAATATCACTCTAATCGTATACCAAAGTGCCAAGTTGTAGCCATTTTTTATTTTGATATGTAAATCACCTAAAAATACACGAAATGAAGAAAAATTTTACTTGAATCGGATACCCGAACTTCAAGTTATAGCCGCTCTTAATTTGGATGTTTAAATCACGTATAAATACACGAAATGATGAAAAACATCACTTTAATCTGAGCGTCCAGTTATAGACGTTTTTAATTTAGAATCGTATATCACAAAAAAATATACGAAATGATGAACAATATCACTTGAATCTGACACAAAAGTGCCAAGTTATAGATGTTTTTAATTTAGATCCGTAGATCACCTTAAAATACATGAAATGAAAGAAAAAATCTCTCTAATCGGACTCTCGCGCGCTACCTTATGGCCGTTTTTAATTTACATGCGTAAATCACGTAAAAATACACAAAACAAAGAGAAATACCGCTCAAATCGGATACTTGAACGACAAGTTATCGCTACTTTTAATTCGGATGTGTAATCAGATAGAAATATACGAAATGAAGAAAATTATCACTCTAATCGGCCACCTAAGTACCCAGGTGCAGCCGTTTTTAATTTAGTTGCTTAAATAATGTAAAAAAATATAGACTGAAAAAAAAACTCACTAATAAAGCACCTGAGTACCTAGTTATTGTTGTTTATAATTTGAATGCAGAAATCAAGTAAAAATACACGAAATGAAGAGAAATATCACTCTAAAAATACACGAAAATGAAGAAAAACGTAATAACTCACCTAAAACTATCTTTCTCTTTAAACATTATTCAATAGGCAAAATGTTTCTTTTCATCTTTCACCATATCGCTCAATTCATGAAATGGAAGTGATCCAACTACAAAATCCACGATAAAGTGTGTGAGAAGAAAATCATGAATATAAATTAGGTCCAAAACTAAAAACCAATGAAGTCCTTGAGGTAATACTGATGACTGAATGATTTTAGGTCATGCAACTGGAGTTAGAAGATAGTTAGAGAAAAACATTTAAATTTCAAACTAACTCTATGTTTCCCAAACTCAAACTAGAGTTATATGAACGTATTCCTCTTTCAAATAACCTCAGATGCCCTAGCATTACTAAGCAACCCCCTAAGGTTCTAATTCTAAATTATGATCTACATGATAAATTCATAAATAGTAATCTATATCTGCCACAAACCCCTTCTAATTTTGCATACATCAAATTTAGTGAATGCATTAGTGGTTCAAAAAAGCCAACTCTTTTTTTATTATACTTGTTTTTTAATTTTTTTATGACATGGAACCTTCCCAAGCAAGACAACATTGGACACATGTAGAGAGTAAATCTTAGCCCCACAAAATTCATAATCTAGGCAAGCACAAGCAAGGCCGATGTGGGTGGCCTTAGAGAGAAAATTTTACATAGTTTTGAACACACAAGATCTCTGAATAAACTTTATATCTTTGTAAACCTCATTTCTTGTTATATATACAATAATTAAGAAGGGATAAATATTTACTTAGAGCTAATAATGGGGTAAGAGGCCCGATTAGATGGCTTTTTGGGCTCGCTTAACCAAAAATATAGGTTTTAATTTTTTTTTTTCAAACCGGGCTTAGCTTTATAATAAATATGTCCAAGTCCGATCCAACTTTAATATAAATTATTTCAATTTCATGTATAATGCATAACATGTTTTATTTTTTATGTATTAGGTTTACTTTTAGTGTTGAAGTAAGGACTTTTTCATATTATATTTTTTATATATAAAACATGATATATTATGAATAAAACAAATTTGGTTAATGGAAGAATCAAGAAGATGTCAGCCAATTAAAAGAAACTGCCCCAATTAAAGGAACCATCTAAGACTCAAATTGCTCCAAAAAGTCAAAAAACTTGTGCATATCTAAATCAATTGCTCTAGATAACCAGCTGAACAAAATAGTTAAGAAAGCACTTTTCACTTTGAGCAACAAAAATTCAATATTTTGAAAACATCTTCTATTCCTATCATTATTCACCTTAAGTAAACAAGGCTAAGGTGCCAAATTTTCTTCTTTTTTGGCACGGGAGCACTTCACCAACTCTCAGAAGCCATCTTTGCCTTTTTAGGAAATATAATATATATTTCATTTAATAAGTTCCTTAACCAGCTCATTCGGGAGTCAGAAATTTGTGATTAATTCTAGCATTAGGCTTAGGATTTCATTAAGGCCCAAAACAAGGGGGCGAGTCCTAATATACCTACAAAAGCCCTACCTTAGCCGACTTTGATCAACTTTATTTTTTCTGTCCTATAATTTTTATAACTTTCTGAAAATATAAAGGGGGTTAGGTCATATTTTAAAGAAAATTATAGGAGTCACTAACTTCATGAATAAGCATTGGAGTTGAGATTTATTTAAAATAAATGAAACAGATATCATGAAACATGGAAGGCCAATCGTGTATTAATACCGAGCATATTCTTCACCATTTGGACCTAAAACAAAATATAAAATATATGTCAATATATAACTTGTTTTTTTAT
>JAVXUM010030524.1:0-20707 GCA_035590655.1 Pouteria glomerata | reverse complement strand
CCATTCTGTTAATGGTTCCCCTTTGGTCTCAGGTTTGTTAACTATGAAGACTTGTCCTTTGCTGCTTATACTTCGACAGCATTATAAGTGGATCCAATTTGATCTATTTAAATCTGGCCAGTTCTGGACTTTCGGCAAACCATTCAACACCATAGATTTTACCAAATGAAAATGAACATCTAGAGAAATTGAAATCGACCAACAAATCATTTTTGGACTTCTGAAAAATGGGTAGCTCTCAAATCAATACCTTGCTGTCTAATTGCGCTTCTCCAAGTCTGTCACGAGGGGAAGAAGAGGTTGACGAAGAGAGAAGGTTGCGATGAGAAGAAGACTGCTGTTGTTGCTGCTCTTGATCACCACCAACATCACCATCATCATCATTACGATGAAAATGGGTTGTTGTTCTTGTTGCTGTAGCAACAGAGGCTTGCTCGTTGGGAGGCAATGGAATTGTCATCCCAAACAGCTTGATCGCCGGGTCTTTCAATTCCGACATTACTGCACTCTTTTTAGGTTTTTCCGCTAAGTTTCTTTGATTGTCTCTCTCTCTCTCGAAATTCTTTGATTGTTTCTCTCTCTAGAGTTGGAGTGAATTGGGGTGGTTTCTTTTTTAGATTTTGGTGGGTATAATGAAGGGTGTGGGGATGCCACGTCAGCGGTCGGGACTGAATGCTCAGCCACAAGTTCTTTGTGGCCTCAAGAGATCTTTCTTTGGGTTTGGGGCTGTGTTTGTCTTGTTGTTTGATTCTTCCCCCACACACCCACACCACTTTCTGTTTTTAAGAGGGGAAGTGCTTTGCATCCCTTCCTCTTTTTGTCCATGTCAGCATCCTTTTCTCCGCTCCCTCGGCCTCTTTTCACTTAAAAAACTTTAATAATTAAAGTAAGGATAATTTTTTTTTATCTTATTTCCAAATTCAGTAAAGCGATCCAAGAAGAAATGACATTTTAACTACATTTGGTAGATAAGAATAACAAATTGGAATGGAAAACTCATTTCTATTTTTCTTTCTCATTATCTTATTTGATACATTTACGGAAAGCGAAAATATTAATATTATAGAATCACTACTTTTAACAAAATTTGAAAATAAATATCACCTCGCTTGAGGGACAGTTTCAACATTTTCATTGCATAATGAAATTAGAGAGAGATGAGAGTGTCCTTGTTAATTACGAAAGGTAGTTAATTTAATAAAATGTTAATTTTTTTTGTGCATTTGGCAACATTAATAACTTTTGGTGCAAAATTCAGTTTCTTTTTTTTTTTTTTTTTTAAGTGTGATACTATGTTTGGTAACTAAAATATTTTTTTTTTTTACAAAAAATATTTAATTCATAGAAGATAACTTTTAATGCACTCACTAAATTAACAATTTTGGATAAAAAGGTAAATTTTGATAGTTACTAAGCTAACTTCAAGTAAAAATGAGGAGTTTAAATATGTAATACTAAATAGTGGTGATATCCATAACCATGCACTCATCCATCTATCATTTCCATAATCACTGCCTCTATCACCAAGTGCTTATCTTTACTACTGTCACCGTTACTCACTCACCCACCCATAGGGGGTGGACACCGGATCGTTAGTCTAAAAAATACACTTAACCTACCTTGATATTTATGAGACTTGAGTTTGGAAATTTAACTTATAGGGCTGGATTAAGCCCATTTTTTAAATCTGATCTATTTTTAGACTAGATTTGGGTTCAAGTATCGCAGCTTAGCCCAGCCTAACTTGCTAGAGTTGATAAATGAGTCAGCCGAAAATCACACACCTCTCAACATACAAACCTTAGTCCTGCTCTTCATTTTTTTCCTTACGAACCCTAACCAAACATTAAGCCTCTCTTCTCCTCTTCCCCTACAAACCCTAACCCAAACACTCACTCAACCACTCTTTCTCTCTTCTCAGTATGTAATACAAATTTTGTATTTCCCACTCTCACTCTTTTCTTCATCTCTCTTGTTCATCTTTTCAGTTTTTGCTCTTTCCCCTTTTTTGTCTAACCTTTTTTTCCTAAATCTTGTAATCTCATCAGCAAATTGGCATTAGATCTCTTTGGTCAGTTATATATAGGTCATTAATTTTAAAACAAGACAAGAAAGAAAAGAATTAGTAAAAAAATAAATTCTATTTTTTTTAGATGAATTTATGACCTGTCATTCTTATATATTTTCTATCATTCTAACAAGTATTTGTTTATTATAGATTTTTGTTTGTGCCTTTTTATATAACGAATATGTTATTGGCTATATTTTGTATAATTTTTATATTTTTTAGTATTTTATGTTTTGGCCTAATAGACGGACTTGAATTTTAATTTTTCAGTAATGGACAGGTTTAGGTTCATGATATTCATTTTGGTATCAAATTGGACTAAGCTTGTGCCCAGTTCTTAAAAACTCAATTGGAATGAACCCAGCTTGAACCTAGTCCAGCCTATTTCCACCCCTATCCACCCGTCACTTCCGCCTCCACCACACTTCCACCAATACCCACCCATATCCACCATTATAACCACCAACACTTGCCTATGCCACGACCCACCTGCCCATCACTACCACCCCTACTACTAGCTACCCATGTACCTAATGTCATAACCACAACAACCATTTATATACCACACTTTCAAGAATTCTTTTTATGAATATGATTTTCATTTTATCTTTGCTTAACTTAGCAACCAAACAAATGAATGGGAGTACTCATTATATTCTAGCATTATTTAATTTGACAATCAAATAAATAAATGAAAGTGCTCATTTCATTCCATTTTCATTTTCATTTTATTCCAATTCTCGCATACTAATTTTAGCCTTAATTATTAAAGCAAAATTTAAATCAATTAATAATGGTTATGTTACTCTCAAATCATGTCAATTTATTTTGGTACATTTAATATTACAATTTCAAATCCTAGATCTAATATAAGATGGAAAAGTACCTCAACAAACCCTTTTTGTCCCATTTCAAAAATTTTAAAAGTCATTGTTAGCATCATTGTTCCCTTGTGAAAAATCAAAGTATTTGACATACTCAAAAACTATAAAAATTATTTTTTGATTCAATCTTTTGTTCATTGTAATTCAAAATTTTTTATAGTTATAATTCAAAATTTTTTTAGTTATAGATTGAGGGATTTACCCCAAGCCATTACTTAAAACTAGCAATTCTATAGATAAGTTTGTCAAAATTTGTTTTCTGTAACTAAGTCACCTATTAAAGTTGTTCGTTCCTAAAAGCGTATTTAGTTTGAATATATTGTTTATAACAGTATATTTAGGTTGACATAAATTATGAAAGAATATCATTGAAGTCGCTTGAATATGTTACTCCAAACTACATATTTACGGCCATATAAACAATTAAAAAAATACCAACCCACTTGAAGTCGTCATTCCTAAAAACATGTCTAATGTTAAACAATTTATCAACACACTTGAAATGGGCATCATATTTAAAATTTAAACAATTAAAAGAACACACAAGTTGTCAATCCAAAAATTATATCCAAGTTAAATATACTTTCCCAACAGGATGTTTAACGAAAATTAAGAGTATGAAAATACCAATTGAATATGCTATTACATATTTAGGAAAAGTTGAATATGTTGTATCTCTGTATCTTTTAATTTTGATATACAAATGTTGTTACTATTTTTGGTTTGATTAATTTTGATATGCAAACTTTGCTACTTTTTTTTTTTCTGATTTTTTTTTTTTTTTCCCTGAGCTTTGGGTCCTTGGAGGACCATTAGATATAAGGCATGTATCCATCTTAGACACGTGGCACACATCCAAGGGGGAAACAGATAGCTTCTGAGAAGGTTGCCACCCATCGCACCGTATTGGTTGGGAGGTACAAAAGGTATTGTTGCTCCTGAGGTTTGTAGCAACTCTGGCTACGCTAACTTCCAACTACCTGATTACCCGGTGCAGCGCCGGCCACGGTTATCTTACTACCATGATTATCCAAATAAGACCGTCCTTCGAAGAAATATGGCATATGTTTAAGAACCTGTAACTACCAAGACAATGAAGGAAAATGGAGGCATAATAAATCACGTAGAAGAAACCTTTGCTAAGTTAGCTATGGAATTCTTGTTCTTCTTCTCTTCTTCCTTTATATATACTCTGACTTGAGCGCCAGAAGGGCATTTGGCCGAACATTGCCCGGCCGATAGTTTATTGCAGGTCTCGAGCAAAGAGTCAAGGTGATTAGAACAGAGTCTCCGACCAAAAGTTGGACTATCATTTGCCTGGTCGGACACATCGACAAAGAAGCTACTTTTAATTATTGACACTTCAATTGATGTCGTTTGAGGGAATGAAGTCGTAGTCCCATAAAGTTTGCAACCTACCAATAGTCGAGATGAGCATGAGTATCAAAAAAGATCGGTTTAAACGGAATCCCCATAGAATAGGGTCAAACACAGTTAGGGGAGTCACCTACCTTGAACAATCCCCCGAACATAGTCACCGGATCAAATATGGGCATACCGAAAGACACGACCAGCACGATGATTGGCAAAGTAGCCGAGCTGATCATCAAGAAATTCAGGAAGAAATATGGTAAAGGGAATACGAGTTAGAGATATTGCGTGACCAGATGGGCTTGTACATGGAGCACTCGGGAGCCTAAAACCAAGGCCACCAATCCCATCATGGCTCGCACAGACATGAACATCGAGATCGATCCCGATCTTCATCTAGAAGGAGAAGCCTAGTGCTATAAAGAAAAAGAAGGTGTTCCTTATCGGTCGATAACTCTCCACTATTCGGGGAGAAATCTAGTTCGGACTCACCCAAAAACAGAGTCAATTCTAAACGAAGGGATATGTTGGCAAACAACCAATCAAGGGTGAATGATGCAGATTTGAAAGAATTGGTGCTCAAGCAATTGACTGACTATGTCGACCAGAAAATAGATTACTCTGCCCATTACTTAGCTAGGAAGGCTCTCAACCAGATTACCGTTTGCCATTCACTGCCGATATTGAAATGATAGAGTTTATCCGAAAGTTTACCCCTCTGAGATTTACCCTCTATGACAATAAACCTGATCCAATCAAACACATACGAACTATAAATAGATGATGTCCCTTTGGAGTTTTAATGATGTTTGGCGGTACTTTGAAGTTTACAACACGATGGAAAGGTGTTCTGAGCAAATAGCCATTGCATCCTTTAAGCTCGGTTCGCCACATGACGATAAGCTTTGGTAATCATTGACAAAACAACCTACGATGATATAGGCGATTTGATGAATCACATTGAGAAATACTCCAAGATAGATGATGAGATCAGATACTTAGAGAAAGACCCCCAATGGAAGGAGAAAGAGAAGTTCACGGCATGCACAACGGATAAAAGGCCGACTAAATAGCATAGTAGAAAAGATGCATGCGAGGTTGTCCAAATAGTCTTCAAACTACCAATCTTCAAGTTGCTCCCGAAGATCAAAGACAAGCCCTACTATGTTTTGTTCCCAAAAAATGGGTGGGGACTTGTCTGAAACGGATCAAACCCTGTACTAGGCTTACCACAGCGATAAGGGCCATCGAATGGGGGAATTTCAAGCACTAAAACACCATTTAGAAGAGTTATTTTGCACAGGATATTTACGTGAGTACATGAACGAGTGAAGAAATAAGGAGAAAGCGACTGCCCAGAGGATCACTAACCTGGTAGATCTTGGCTACGCGAGATGAGGAAGTCAGATCTCGAGAGGACTACATAAAGGCGGCTTAATTAAGCTGAATATTAGATGTAGCAGGATCAGCCTCCAGGGCCTATGAAAAAAATAGGGTGGAACCAGATTAGGACATTACTTTCACTAAATGTGACCTTGAAAGGGCTTAGCAACCTTACAACGAGGCCTTGATGTTCATCTTGGATATCGAAGATTGTAAGGTACGCCACATCCACATTGATTAAGGCAGTTCAACAAAAATCATTTACTATGGGCTTTTTAAAAAACTCAGGCTGACGGAGGCGGACCTAGCCGCTGTTCACTACCCTCTCATCAGTTTTAGCTCAGCCTCAGTATGGCCTCTGAGAAGCATAACAATCCCTGTTTTGACTGGGCTGATTGTCCTTTAGATAGAATTCTTGGTTGTTGATTTCCCTTCTTCGTACAACGCCATTATGGGACGCCCATGGTTACACATAATGAAGGCCATTCCTTCTACGTTCCATCAAATGATCAAGTTCCTAACTCCTCAAGGGGTGTTTTTAGTTAAGAGAGACCAGTGGATCTCTAAGAAATGCTATTCAGTCTCTATCGGGTCAAAAAAATACCTAGTGAGGTCAAAATAGTGACGGGGGTAGAAAATACGCCAACCTTGGAAGATGTAAAAATAAGCCTGGTGAAAAAACAATTGATGAACTGGAGACTGTTCCTATCCATGGACTGGACTTGGAGAAGTTTTCTTTTAATTGGGAAGGACCTACCCAATCATGAGAAGTACATGTTAACAAACCTCTTGAAAAGGAACGTAGAGGTGTTTGCATGGACCCCTTACGAGATGCTAGGGACAGATCCTGAAGTCATGTACCACATAAGTCGTGATCAAAGAAGTTGGGAGATTGCTTGACGTTAACGCGATTCAGGAGGTGCATTATCTACAATAACTTTCTAACACGGTGTACTGAAGAAGAAGGACGGGAAATAGTGTGTCTACATTGACTTCACAAATCCCAATAAAACCTGTCCTAATGATCCATTCCCGCTACCAAAAATCAGCCAGCTTGTTGATGCCATGGTAGGACACAGGATGATAAGATTTTTAGATGCTTATCTGGGCTATCACTAGATTCCTATGCTAGAATCAAACCAAGAGAAAATGGCATTTATCACACCAAGAGAAGTTTACTACTAAAAGGTCATGCTATTCGGATTAAAGAATGCTAAAGCCACCTACCAGTGGATGGTTACAAAGATGTTCAAAGATTAGATCAGCAGCACTATGGAGGTGTACATCGACGACATGGTAGTCAAAAGTAAGATTGGATCCAACCATTGGTCCGACCTAGAGAGGGTGTTCAATACTCTTAAAAAATTGGTCTGCATCTTAACACCGCCAAGTATGCATTCGAAATGAAGTTAGGTAAATTCCTTAGACATTTGGTCACAAGGCTAATCCCGACCAGATCGCCTCTATTCAAAAATTACACCGACTAACAACATTGAAAGAGGTGCATAGGCTGAGGGGCATGGCCGCCATACTGAACTAGTTCATTAGTCGGTCCTCGGATAGATGTTTACATTTCTTTAAACTGCTAAAAGGGAAACGTATTATGCATTGGGATGAGGAATGCGACCGAGCATTTGACAAACTGAAGAATTATTTAGCAGCTCCTCCGCTCTTGTCCACACCTTGTCCCAAAAAAAAACTCCTATTATAGTTAGCTATTTTCGAACACTCTATCAATGCAGTTTTGGTAAAGGAAAAAGACAGTCCAACGATCAATATACTATGTTAGTAAGGCAATGGTCAGGGTAGAACAGTGGTACATTCCTATTAAAAAATTAGTTTTGGCACTCGTTGTGGCCTCTAGAAAGCTATCACACTATTTCCTGGCACACCCCATTATAGTTCCTACCTAGCACCTGCTTAAATCTGTCTTAAGAAAAGTAGATTTATAAATGAGTAGTCGAGCTTAGGCATATGACATCTGTTTCATTCCACGAATACCAATTAAAGGGCAAACGCTCGATGACTTCGTGACCGAATTTGTTTCCCCCCAATACCTTGACAAGTGTTTTCTATGAAAAACTGACAGTGACAGAATTTGGAAAGTTCAAGTTGATGATGCTGTAACAAAGGAAGGGTCGGGGACTAGAGTCGTGATAACTTCACCAGAGGGTTTGGTCTATGAGCACATTGTGAAACTAACAACAAAGCCAAGTACAGGACTATGTTGATCGGAGTTGAGTTGGCTTTGGGACAACAAGTTTGGTGAGTCGTTCTGTTTTCAGACTCTCAATTGTTGACTAACCAGCTAAACGGAGAGTATGAGATCCGTGCAGACATGTCTAGGTACCAATAGAAGGCACATGCACTAATCAAGAAGTTTGTCGGCGTGGAATTCAACCTAGTTGGAAGAAAAAAAATATATTAGAGCAAACGCCTAGGCCACATTGGGAGCAACTAAACAAAAAAGCGAAGTGAGAGCATAATTGTGGAAAGGTTGTTTCATCCAAGCATACAAGAACCAGAACATAGTGTACTAACTAGCTCAATCATTCAATACTTGAAGAATGATATGCTGCCTAAAGATAAAAAGGAGGCTATCAAAATCAAAAGCAAGACCTTAAGGTTTTGGTTATCCCCCGACCAACAATTGTACAAGAAATCATTTAGTGGGCCCTATTTGCTGTGTGTTCCCCCTAATCAAGTTCAAGATTTGTTAAGAGAATTACATGAAGAAGGTTGTAGGGCATATGCAGGAGGGCGATCATTAGCCTCTTGAGCCACGTCACAAGGGTATTGATGGCCCCATGCACAAAAAGATGCCATCCACTACTCCATTAAGTGCGACAAATGCCAAAGATTTACCCCCAATCTCCCATTAACTTGCCAAAGAACTAGCCCTCCTAACCAATCCATGGTTTTTTGCCTAGTAGGGTTTGGATATAGTCGGACCACTTCCCATGACACCTGGTGGATGACGATGGCTCCTTGCAACAACTGATTATTTCATGAAATGGATTAAAGTTAAGCCATTGAGCACCATCAAAGATGTCGGCACCAGGACGTTTGTGTGGGAAAATATAGTCACTTGGTTTGGAGTCCCATGAAGCCTAATTTTGGATAACGACATAGTTTGACAGCAATGGGTTTAGGGAGTTTTGTTCAGAGCTAGGGATCCGAAACCGTTATTCTACACTAGTATATATGTAGAGCAATAGTCAAGCTAAAGTTTCAAATAAGACTTTGCTAAACAATATCAAAAAATAACTCGAACAAGCCAAAGAAAGATGGGCAGAAGAATTGCCAATCATGCTCTTGGCATATCAAACCACGCCTCGGTGATCAATTGGTGAGACTCTATTCTTGTTGGCATATGAAACAGAGGTAGTTATACCATTAGAAATTGGCATGCCTACGATTTGAATGTTAGCCTTCTCACAAGAAAATAACGATGCAGCACTTAAAAGAAATCACGATTTGCCTGATGAAAAAAGAAAACTAGCCCAGATCAGATTGTTTGTTGGTAGTTAAGAAAGTCAATAAGCAAAGACATATGGCCAAGGTCCTCCACTGTTGATAATCTGGAACTCAAGAAGGTGATGGTGGCAACAAAGAATCCCACTGAGGGTAGTTTGGGACCCAACTGGGAAGGTTCTTACAAAGTTATGGAGGTAATTGGCAACAGGGCCAATCGTCTTGAGGACATGGATGGACGAAGAATCATGAGGATATGGAACATTGCCAACTTGAGAATCTACTATTATTAAGAAGCTCTACGTAAAATCTAAATCATAAATATAAATTTTTCGGTTGAAACATCTCTGAGTTTATAATGAATAGATAATTAGCACAATGGCCAGCTGACCAACTCAGGGTGGTCATATTTTAACCTAGCGCAAGGCCACTGTTCGGCTACCTGACCAGCTCAGGTCAGTCATAGTTTCACTTAGCACAAGGCTACAGTTTGGCCACCTGACCCGCTCAGGTCGATCACAGTTTCACCTGGTATAAAGACACGGTTCGGCTCTTTGACCCACTCAAGTTGGGCACAATTACATTTCTCACATGAACTTGGACAAATCTCGCTATGTCAAAATATACAAGTATCAGAGTTCAAATTAAATCTCAGTTAAATCTAGCTAAGTCAAAAATATACAAGTACCAGAGTTCGGTTAGAGCTCGAACAAATCTTACTATGTCAAAAACAAAAAATACACTTATCAAAGTTTGGATTAGAGCTCGGTTAAATCTAGCTAAGAAAAAATATACAAGTATTAGAGTTTGAACACATCTCACTTTATACAAGTATTAGAGTTCTGATTAGTGTTTGGTTAAATCTCGATAAAGATATAAAAGTGTGTGAGTTCATCAAATATGAATTATTAAAATCCAGATAATTGTGCTATCTTACCATCATTCGAGAATGGGAGTTCAATTAATCTTGTTCATTTATAAGATTTCTTCAAAATCACAAGTTAGCAGGATTTAGGCGGTTCTTGCTCTCTTGAGAAATAATCAAGTCCAAATAAAATCATAAAGAGTTTTTTTCATATAGAAGCTCGGATAGTTATGCTGCTTAACATTTGTTCTCAGACATAAATTTGGCAAAAATTATAACTATTCATTAATAAAAGAGGAGCCAGTCCGCAGTAGCTACAAAAATAAGAGAAAAAGAGAACAAAAAGTCATGTATATCTTGAATCTTTATCAGTTTCATGAGAAGATTGGTTGGTTTCTTTGTTGCTCTCTTCCTAGCCATCATAACTTTGAGCAGTTTTCTTCCCAACTTGAGTTGACAAGGTCACCTCATCGTTGTCATCCTAGGAAATGAACTCTTGCATGTTTTTTGGCCACTCAAAAGAGGAATAGAGCTTAGAGTCAGAAGGCAGGCTAACTTTATTAAAGGCCCTATAATATGTGTTTGTTGTGATGAAAACTTACCTCTAATAGTCATCATTAGCGATTTCATATCTTTCTAAGTAGCCCTTTTACCTTTTCTCTTATAGCTTGCTTTTAACCATGGTTAATTTTTTGTTCATAACCTCGAAGGCCATATGCATAGTAATGAGGTTGGCTTAAAGCCATTTGTTATTCTTAGACAGCTCTTCGTTGTGAAGGCAAATAGACTTCAAGTTTTCTTAACTTTTCTACATAGACTCACTGGGTGTCAACTATTGATTTGGCTTGTCTAAGCTCTTTGAGATCATTCTGAAACACCAGTCAGTGTCCCTAAAAAATTTTATGTCTTATACAAAAGAAAGAAGAAGTTAAGATTTTCTCCCTAAGACAAGCTTCGATGGAAAAGTGAGAGGGATTACTACACTAACTGAAAGAACCATATTTCATCGGGCAAGTTCATGATTTGTTCCCTATCGTTTGGGAGCGTTGCAACATTTGCAATTGACAACATGACGTCCTGGTAGATATCGTGGAATCTTCAGTTGTTATCGGCCTTGAGCCGATCACAGGGTTAAGGATGAAATCATGCCCCCATTGGGCTGTGGCAGGTTTCTCGTCTATTAAAATAGGTCAGTTGCTGCTGGGACGATCCCCAGGAGAAGTCGACTTTTTTCTTCTTACTCCCTCACCATGAATTGCCAAAGGTGGATGGAGGTAGACACATGTTGGCTTTTCTCTTTTTGCTAACTTCTTTATGACCTTTGCTATCTGACCCCTTCCCCATAGCGATTAGCAGATTTTTGGCGGAATGTTATTCGATGAAGGTGGTAGTATCACGACAATGACTATTAAGAGGATCCCGATCGAAAAATCTTTAGAATCAACTAGGTTGTTAATTCTAGATTCGTCAACACCTGGCGGATGGGTAATAAAACTGTGATGTGTTAGTCAATATCCGAGTAGGATAAGAGCCTTCCGAGTAAGCCCCTTCAAGCGACTTTTACCTTGATAAAATAGAACTTTAGTAATATGGTCGAAATTGACACTGACAGGATTGGCAAACATTTTGTTGAAACCCCTAGCTACAAAATAAGAAGCAAACAAAAAATTAGCGTCTGAGTAAGTAGAAATTGTAGAAAGTCAATTTAAATGTGCAAATAGAAAAACTACCTACGCTCTCATGAAGTTCTGGACGCCAAAATACCTAAATTCTTCTGGCATCCACCACCATTTTCCTCTGACAAGGATAGGGTCATCTAGTAAGTTCTTATTTGAGTTCGGCAGGGCATGAACCAGATTGTTTTCCACCTGACATTTTAGAAAATATCGCCCATTTTTCGATGGGGTTACAGCATAACAATGTAAGATATCCGGTGGACCCAGGTTGATCCTCAGGATTCGATTGAGCTCTATTACTCCTACTAATATTCTATACCAATTGGGGGCCAATTGCCCATGGTCGAAAGAAAACGATAGACTAGGGTTGTACCGGAAGAATAACCCCACATTCTTCAATGGCCACCAGTGGCCATCATACCCATTCAGACTCTCTATTCTCTACTATATCGGAATCACCTTCATAAGGTAAAGTTAACAAAACTGTCGAGGGTATCTGATGCCTATCCCTGAAAGTTTGCGGTCTACTCAGTTTCCCAATGGCATTCAAGAATTTTGCTATTGAAAAATGGAAAATAAACCTACTAACGAAGAGAACACGCGGGGGTGGTCAATCAAACACTCACCAAGCGTAACACGACAGAGGAGGTTATGGTTGGACATGAATAGCTCAGACATAGTATCACTGATAGAAACACAAAACACTGAGGTTATGAGAAGCTCTGGAGATTGAATGTGCGAAAAATCCTCTGAAAAACACAAGTTATGTATATATGAAGAAAAAAGGTAAAAGACAAAATCTGAAAAGGCAGCACTGCACATTTATAACGAGACAATATTTGGTGTGCCCCACACGTCTTGCATCCGCGACGATGATACTTGAAATGAGACATTTATTATCCACCCACATTCCTCAACTATCATATCATCAACATATTGGTTCGGGCATGCAAACTTAGCCGAGTAATACTATCCGACCACATGCACACATGGATAAAATTATTCCTACCTCTTTTACGTGCTTCGAGTGTCTCACACGTACGAGATCTAGAGGGCATTTGAAGGACCATTGGATATAAGGCACATATCCATCTTAGACACATGGCACCCTTCGAAACAGATATCTCCTAGGAAGGCTGCCACCCATCACAGTGTATTGATTGGGAGGTATAAAAGATACTTCTGCTCCTAAGGTTTGTGGTGGCTCTAGTTACGCCGACTTCCAACTACCCAATTACCCGATGCAGTGCAGGTTACGATTGTCCTGTTACCCCGATTATCCGGATAAGACCGTCCTTCGAAGAAGGATGGCACGTGTTTAAAAACCTATAAGTACCAAGGCAATGAAGAAAAATAGAGGCATGATTGATCACATAGAAGAAACCTTCGCTAAGTCAGAATATAAATGGAGGCATGTTCTTTTTCTTTTCTTCCTTTATATATAATCTGATTTGAGCATTGAAGGGGGTGTTCATTCGAACATTACCCAACTGATAGTTTATTGTAGGTCTCAAGCAAAAAGTCAATGTGATTGGAACAGAGTCTCTGACCAAAAGCTGGACTATCATTTGCCTGGTCGAACACCTTAACAAGGAAATTATGTTGAATTATTGACACTCTAGTCCTTATTTGTTGAATTTTAGGTACTTCATAAATTTGGGTACTAAATTTCAAATACTTGGATTTGGAAGAAAATTGTAATGTCATAGAAGATTCTTGAACTGTTTTATGATGGTGAATGATGATATGGGTTATAAAATGACTATTCTGTAATCATTTTTTCACGAGTGGTTAAAGCTAAACTCCTTTGTTATTTTACACACTAATCAAGTTACACTTCTGCATAAAGATATTGCGTCTGCTTTCTTGACATCTATTGGCATAAAGCATGGCCTTTGTTAGGAACAGTATTTTAGAAATTGTTTAACTAAATATGTCGTATGAAACAACATATTCAAGTTGAATATACTTTTCAAAATGACGATTTCAAGTGGGCTAGTTTGTTTTTAATTACTTTTAACGCTATAAATTTGCTATTTGGAACTGTAAGGTTTATTTTAATGGCAACTCCATATGCAATCTTAAGTTAAATTGGAAGTTAAAGAACTAGTGTTCAAAGTATTCTAGTTTCCAAATTGATAAAGAATTTTGAATCAGGTGAAGTTTCCAAATCAAATAATGCCAAGATTTATGTGAAAGGATAATTTTGAGAATTAGGTCAAAGAGCCAGCAAGTTTCCAAATTCAAGTCAATATGGAGTTCTAATTGATATAGAACACAAGCAGCACGCGCGAAGGAATTCCAGAATTCCTCGCAGCCATGGCGCGGGGAATGCGCGGCTGCGCTTGCTGGGCGCTGGGAATGCGCAGGTGTGCCCCTTTGTATTATACCACAACAAAATTCCAGTAGACTCCACAGGCTGAGGGATAGGAGCTCGAGGGTGCAACCTACCGAGGATGGCTACGCGTAAGATGTGAGAGGGTGCAAGCTGCGAATTTTCTATTTGTATTTAATTTCTTATTTTGCCAATTTAGGACAATTGTCTATGTAACTCTATATATATGAATCAACCCCTAATCATAAAGAGTACGGAGCATATTATAGAGATCTAGATAGGGAGATTTTTGTTTTGGTGAACGTTATTGTTCTTTCTCTAGTTTTCAGTCTGTGTATTCTTGTCCTTCTGTGTGAAGCAGAAAGCCCTACTTGTAGGGTTCATCGAGTGAGTTAAGCAAGAACATTGAATAGATTCGTGCGAGTGAGTCGTAGAGAGTCTTAGTAAAGCCTTGTAACTCGTTGATAGTAAGGATTGTGTAAATAAGAGATTTTTCTCTCTGTGAAAGAGTTTCCTCTTTATTTCCTGGTGTTCTGGTTTTTTGTTTGTGGTTTGTTTGGTTGGTTTAGAATTTTCAATTGGTATCAGAGCAAGTCACTCTTCGTATTGGAGTGAAGATCTTGATCCAAACCAAATAGATCCACCACGTGAAGGAGGCTCAAGCATCAGACCCCCATGGTTCGACGGATCAAACTATTCATACTAGAATGTACGTATGCAAGCGTTTCTGTTGGGGATTAATTATCACGTATGGACCTCTGTGGTTTAAGGATGGGAAGAACCTACACACGAGGTTGATGGAAGGATAAAGCTGAGTAAGAAAGTGCAAAGTGGAATTTTAAAGCCCAAAGCGACATCTTCTCAGTCATTTGCCTTAACGAGTTCTGCCGGATTTCAAGTTGCATAAGTACTTGCAAGGCATGGCTGATCTGCAGAATACTTATGAAGGAAATGAACAAGTAAAAATAAGCAAGCTTCAGAAATTTACGTCTAAATTTGAAGTATAAGAATGAATGAAGATGAGGGGTTTGACGATTTCTACATGCGGCTCAGTCACATCATTAACTCTTATCACAATCTTGGAGAGCCTATTCCAGAATTCAAAGTGGTACGTAAAATTTTGCGTTCACTCCCTTATTCTTTTGATTCCAAAGTTACAACTATTGAAGAAGTCAGGGATGCAAATTCCATGAGAATAGAGGATCTTGTGGGATCACTACAAACCTACGAGACAAACATGTTTAATCCTTGGAAGGCAAAGAAGGAGATTGTTTTTAAGACTGTGAAAGATGAAGATGAGGAGAAAGAATGTGATAAAGAATTAGAAGACATGGCAAAAAGATTCTTGAACTATGTGAAGAAACAAAAAAAAGCTATGTTCAACAAAAACAATAAGAAGGAGTCAAGGTCCAAAGATAAAGGAAAGAAAATCAAGAAGCATGACAAAGAAAAAGATAAGAAAAATAAAACACAGTGTTTTGAATATCAAGGCTACGGTCATGTTGATCAAGAGTGTGCAAACAAAAAGAAGAAAAAGAAACAGGTCAAAGTTATGAATGTCACACTTGATGATAACTCTGGCTCCTCAGATGACTCATCTGCTTCATCCTCCTCAGATAATGAAGGTAATTTTGTTGCTTTCATGGTATCTTGCAATTCCTCCACCGGATCACCTTTTAGATCTCAAAGCGATACATAGACTTCTAATCATGATGATGATGATGATTTGGATGATAAATTCAACAATGATCTCCAAGTTACCTATAATACTCTCTACGCTGAATGTTGTGAGTTAAAAAATAGAAAATGGATCAACACACGAAAAATAAAAAACTAAGAAGTGAGAGAGACTCATTAAAGGTGGAAATCGAAAAACTATCTGGTAAATTGTCTTCCTTTGAAGAAAAAAGTATGTCCTATTCTCTGAATGCTGAAAAATTCAAAGAAAAATTAGAAATAAAGAATAAGAAAATTGAAGAGCTGGAGAAGAGTATTAAAAAACTTCATGATGAAATACTCAAGTTGAATGAAAAGATAAAAGATGATGCGAAGACTTTTGAAAAGTTAACTATCAGCTCAAGTAAGATTGACGAAATGAGCAAACTAAGGTTTTATGGAGACAAATCAGACCTGGGGTACATTGAAGAAAAGAATCCAACCGCATCCTCATCATCAACACCATCAGTCCCAAAGTCTACTCTAAAAGCTACTTCAATCCAAAAGAATTCAAACTCCATGTTGAAGCCCACTACTCCCGCCAAAAAGAACTTTCTAAAATTAAGTCACTCTCCTCCATTGGTGAAAGGTACACGGTTCTTTAATTCTCAACCCTTTATACCTGTGTGTCACCATTGTGGAATCAAATGTCACATCCATCTGAATTATCACAAACTTTATAGGCTTCCTTTTGATTATGCTAAGAAAACTCCCAAAAATTCTAACCATAATGTTCCTGTGCTGAAAAGGTTTCATGCTATTTCTAATTTTTATGAAGATTATTTTGATAACTCACGTAATTTTTAAAAACAAAAATTGCCTCAACAGAATAAACATTCAAATTTTTCAAAGAAAAATAATTTTTCAAAAGTTCAAAAACGTGGGAAAAGACCTGTGAAGACTACTTCTGTGAAAACTAGGGCTATCTGAATTAGGAAATCTGATTTAAATTATTTTATGTCCCAAAATGCCATTCGCTTTGAATCCCTCAGAAAGTTTGTAGGCGTTTGTCCACATCTTTAATTTAAAAAAAATAAAAAAAAAAGAGGATCGTTAATTGAGTTAGAGTTTTTTTTTTATTTTTATATTTTTTCATGTACGTTAAATCATTCAATCTAATAAATTTTAGTGAATTAAATGTTTATTGTGCCATGTAAATTGAAGAGAAGTGTTTGGATGAATTTTGCCATAATCCTGACTTGTTTCTCTCTTATCACTTGACCCGATGTGCATGTGCTTTTCCTTCTTCTTATCTATAAATCATGGGTTATTGTTTGATACGTTTAAAAAATGTCGAGGAGCCTAAATGAAAAAAAAAAAAAAAACAATCCTGTCTTAGAAAAGGCTACCCGTGAGATGTGTGAGAAGCCACTTAATGTTAAGGGAAAAGCTACCTGCTCATAAGCGTGTAAAAGCTGCTAAAACCTCGTAAGTGATTTATTGAAATAAAAAAATAAAAAAAATGTGCATGAAGAAACTTGGCTCTCAATTCATTTGGTGTATCAAATTTAATTCAATGATTCTATGATTGGATTGAGGGGGAGTCTATATGCACTTCATGGTCATAATTTCACATGTACACAAGCTATGTTTCAATTTTATGGCTTAAATCATACCATAGCATAATTCTGAAAATTTATCTGGTATAATTACTTTCAGTTCATTCAACTTTATTATGATTGCCTGATTAATTTACATATTTTAATATAATGGAATTAAATATTCTCCTCTCAAAATTAATGAATTTCTCGATATTTTTTTATATTTTCTTTTACTTTTTATTTTATGTTTTGCTACACAAAATTGGCAAAGACAGATTTTTCCCGAGAGGGTCGCAGCTAGGGCGCAGAAAGCTCGCCCCATCGCCTGTCTTTGCGCAGCGTGCGCGCTGCATGTGCGCGGGGGCGACCTGACCTATATATGGGCTCGGTCAGCGCTGGTCTTCATTTTCACCGGCCTCCTTCTTGCACTAGCGATGATCCAGTTTCTCTCTTGCGTCCTCCTATTGCATGCGCAAACTTCTGGTGCGATTGAGTTCCTTTATTTATTTATTTTTTTTTGTCTATTTTGAATCCATCTTAGTGATCATATCATGTCTAAACGTGTGTGCACCTTCTTTTCATCTAGTTCTTCGAATCGATATCTGAATCAAAATGAGTTTCGCACTTTATTTTCAAAATGACCTGTCTTGATTGAAAGAAAATTGATTCTAAGTGACTTTCCCATGATCAGTCCATTATTTACTCAGCTTGGGTGGGAGTCTATTACTGATCTGTCTGGGTCGTGCCTATTAAATTGGTACAAGAATTTTATACAATTTCCACGAAACGGACTTTGAAAATTTTACTTTTAAAACTTCTGTCAATCGAGTCCATATTACTGCCACCCCTCATAACATTGCTTCAATTATTGGGATTGACAGACCTTCCTTAGCTGAAAGTCCGACTTTATTTTATCCTACTCAGGATGGGATTGCACCTACTAAGGAAGAATTGACTAATGTTTTTAGCATCCTCACTGGTTTACCCCCATGGAAGGGTGAAACCTATGTGCATGGCCACCTTAAGACTGATCATCGCATGCTCAACCCTTTTGTGTCTGTTACCATGGACCCTACTTCACATTACTCTGATGTTACACTTCGTAGGGGGCGTGTGATATATGCTCTTGTTATGGGTCTTAAGTTTGATTTGGCTCTATTTATGTTTCGGTTGATGTTCACTGCACAGCACCGAACCCGCACTAAAGATTCTTTACCTTTTGGTCTTATTGTCACCAAAATCATCTAGTCACATAACATTGAATTGCCCACTTCTGGTCTCACTCCACGGTCCACTCCTATTTCATGTCTTACTGCTAAGAAGTCAGTCAGTCAAGCTGTGGATGACACACTTGATCACCCCGACGTTGTCGAGTCCTCCCGTAGTACCCATCCTTTCACACTCAATTCTATGTCTTTATCTTTACTTCGTCTTGAGGGGGAGGTCGAAAATATACACACTGATCAAACTACTTGGAGTGAGCAAATGATCGGCATTAAAAATAGCATCCAAAATCTCACTGAGTTGTGTTCTAGAAGTTTTCAGTCACTTCATCAACAAATTGATAATCTGGGGTTTGACATGGACCAAGATGAAGATGATGATCATACCAGCTTTGGAGGGGGAGACACTAGTGGCGGTGACTTTGGCGGTGGAAGTTTGTTTTGATTGCTGCCTGGTGTTTTGTTTTCCTTATGTTTTGTCTTTATTCCCCTTACTTTTGTATGCTTGTCACTTTCATATCAAAAATGAGGGGATGGTTATTTTGATACTTCTGACTTGTGGTGGATGTACTTATTAGACTTGTTTATTTATGCTTATGGGTTTCTTGCTTATTTCTTACTTATGTCTTTTCTTTATAACTTTGGTAACTTGGTAGTTGGGTATGTCGCTAATTTTGATTTTGCCCCATATGACGCCTTAATTCGATTGTCTAAGTGTGTGCAGATAAGTTTAAAGGTTATATTTAACTTAAGTTTTGATATGGAATTGCCAAGGGAGAGATTGTAAAGTTTATTTTAATGGCAACGTCATATGCAATCTTAAGTTAAATTGGAGATTGAAGAACCAGTGTTCAAAGTATTTTAGTTTCCAAATTGATAAAGAATTCTGAATTAAGTGAAATTTTCAAATCAAATAATGTCAAGATTTATGTGAAAGAATAATTCTGAGAATCAGATCAAAGAGCCTGCAAGTTTCCAAATTCAAGTCAAGATGGAGTTCTAATTGATGCAGAACACAAGCAGCACACACGGAGGAATTCCAGAATACCTCGCAGCCACAAGGCACAGGTGCGCCCCTTTGTATTACACCGCAGCAAAATTTCAGCAGACTCCGCAGATTGAGGGATAAAAGCTCGATGGTGTGACCTGCCGAGGATGACTACGCGCAGGACGCGCGAGGGTGCGAGCTGCAAATTTCCTATTCGTATTTAATTTCTTATTTTGCAGTTTAGGGCAATTGTCTATGTAACTCTATATATATGAACCAACCCCATATCATAAGGGTACGGAGCATATTATAGAGGTCTAGAGAGGGAGATTTTTGCTTTGGTGAACGTTATTGTTCTTTCTCTAGTTTTCAGTCTGTATATTCTTGTCTTTCTGTGTGAAGCAGAAAGCCCTACTTGTAGAGTTCATCAAGTGAGTCGAGTAAGAGCGTTGAAAAAATAACAAATTAACAAATAAATGATTTAAAATATAAAAAATACATAGAAATGCAAAATCTAGATAAACTTTTTTATTTTAAGCATGTTACAATTTTTTTATTGTGAATAAAATGCTTAAAAATTACAAAAATAAAAATAAATTTAGTAAAAGGTCATATAACCCAAAAAGGCACAAAAAAACAAACAAAATTTTTTGACATTTAGAGTGCAGAAAAACTTAATAAAATTTTAACCTTTATTAACTTTTTTCAATCAAAATTTGTTACTTATTACTTTTATACTAGTTTTTAATTTTTTATAATTTTTGTTAGAGTTCCAAACACTTGATAGAATATGGAGGAGGTGTTCGGATACGTGATATACATTTAAGTTAGGGACACATAATAACCATCTAGGCTATCACCTTTTTTGTATCGTTCGATGAGAGTACAAGCTTACAGCTATGCCACTACCCATTACTGCTTTGATTTGGCCTGTCCTACTACCCATGATATTCGAATGATGATGGCTTAGACTGTCTTACATGAAAAGATCACATATAACCATAAATACAAGAAGAATGAATAAGAGAGATAAGCATTATTTATTTTATTAAAACTTTGCTAAAATCACTTTATACTTCATTCTTTTTTTCATTATAAGTTTTGATTTGATCGTCAGAGGGGCGTCAAACCAAACTTTATCAGACCAAGAGTGTGTTGTAAGATTCGAGTAAAGAGTTGTGGA
>JAVXUM010030048.1:0-20753 GCA_035590655.1 Pouteria glomerata | reverse complement strand
CAAAAGTCAAGGTAAATCCTGGATTATCCCCAATTCTTCGCCGTTTCCTTATTCAAATATGGATAGTGCTATCTTCATCCTAATCACGAATCATTTCCTCATTTGATAATTCGGAGTCGACAGTTACAGCGAGAATCTTAAGATTGTAATCATAGGGTTTATAAGCAGAAGTACACTTCGAGCTCGGCACCTGATAGCCCCAGGGATAGGGCTCAGCTTAGATTAGCACGAACTTTTAGCTTAAGAGGTCAACTCATCCCGTTCTTGGGGAATCATTGAGGGGTATTTTTGTCATTTTAGTTAAACTCAAGAATATTCCTCATCAGATGCCCCCTAATCTTCAACTTTGCAAGCAGAATTGAAAAATCAGGTGGTTGGGCTATCCTTGAGCCGCGCGCACATTTATTACTTCGCTACTTTTCATCATTGTACGACATACAGGGAAGTTGCATCTATTCGTGTATTTGTCATGCTTTCATTGAGTGCATGAGTGACTTTTAGAGACTTTGTAGGTCTCGACCCCGATGCTTGCTATGTGTCTAAATCACCCCCATGAATTTCAAAAAGTGATTCATCATATGTCATCATTAATTTTTGCCTCCTCTGTCCCTCTTGATTTGAATGCTTCATTTATTCCTTCATTGCTTGTGGTTTTATTAGAGAGAACACTGACTTCCTAACACCTTAAGGTTTGTAGCGGACCTGATTTTCTTAGGTCTATCGCTACCTTGTTGATTTTCGAATACTATTATTCTAAGATTCATCTTTTAAGTATTCCTAGCTTAATGGCTCCCCGTCGAAAGTTAATCATCTTCTCGAAAAATAAAGATGCTTCTACGAGTAACTCTGGTCAGGCTAGGACAAATGCCTCCGAATCATCACTTGCCCAATTATGCGATCTGGTTGTAAGTATCCCCAATTCTTCACAAGGAGATGCCCAAATACTGAGATGGAATCACATCAATCTTGATTGCACCAGGATTCACTCCGTGATTGACAAGTCTCGGCTAAAGAAAATATTGAAATCTTTCCAAGCACCGAAGCATTTGAGCTTACCGATGGCCCGCACCGAAGAATTCAGCGTGTTCTCCAATTATGCTTGGTGTCATTACCACCTATGAGGTCGCTCTATCCAATGGACTTCGATTCCCTTTGGCTTGCCCAATCAGGGAGGTTCTCACCAAACTACATCTCAACCCTGCCCAACTTACCTTGAATAGTTGAAAGATCTTGGTAGGGTGCGCAATGATCTGGATAGCTGCCACCAACAAGCATATTACTGCTGACGAGTTTTCATATTATTACAGGATCATCAAGGACAGCTAAAGCTAGTATTATTTTGTAGCTTGATCAAAGGAATTTAATTTGGTGATCAGCAATCCTTCTTCTATCAAACACTAGAAGGATCACTTTTTCTTCTTCTATGGTGATGGTTAGGAATTTTGCCCATGGGAGACTGAGAAAAACAAGAGGATTCACTGCCCCCTATCTTGGGGAGTCTTGTCCGAGGAGGGAAAGGAGATCTACTGAGCTGAGGGCTAGCTTTCCCTATCTGTTCCCTTTCTTTTTGTCTATGATTTATCAAATTTTTGGACCTTTTTTTCCTTTTCCAATAAAAGCTCAGTTGGAGGTGTCTACGAAACAACTTGAGCATGTAAAACTTGCTGAAGAATTTCCTTTCCATCATTATAGCTTTCTACTAACTACCGAGAGCCTAGCCGAGCATATACTCAGTCACGAGCTATCCGTAGAGGCACTTAAATTTGAACACGAGAGGAGCGAGTCTTTTGATTGCTTTGACGTTTTCACTTGTATTTTGTTACTAACCATTATTTTTTTTTTTACCTCTATAGACATTGACGTATCGGCCATCGACTTTCCCTAGCCTACTGAAGAAATAAAGTTCAACAAGGATAAATACAAGGTTCGAGAAGGAAGCCGTTTGGTGGCTCAGATTGGAGGCTTTGAAAAAGCAGAAGCTGGGTGACACCAACTAGTTTCAAGAGTGTGTCCCCGATACGGACCCTCAAGACAAAGAGCCTATTTCTACTTTGGTGGTTGAGGGTTCGACTCCTGAAGCTCCTTTGATCCCCAGTGGAAGTTCCTAAGTCCTCTTTCCCAGCTTTTGCCCCTAGCTCTTCAGCTGGCGATGTTACTATACTACCTATTTTGTAGGCCTACTAGCCCTAAAATAGTTTAGACAACGCGGGGTTAGCTATTGGGAGGATGGAAAGCATCATCACTCCCATGGACTTCGCTAGGTCCCAGGATCTGGCAGTCACCAAGCTTGCCAAAGGCATAGCCCATGATTTAGCTAAGGTATGTTTCACAAACTCTCATTGAGTGTTATGTATTCATCCAATCTCTAACTTTTACTTTATTATTTCAAGTCATGCTCTTCACTTCCGAGCTCAGCACAAGGTATATGGAGAGCAGTCACTCCTTTTGCAAGGAGAATAAAAAAAAATGAGCTCCTCACTGCCAAAGTGTCTGAGCTTGAAGCTGCACTTCAGAAAGCTCAATCCCAAGCTGAGGTTGCTGGAGCGGATCTGATCAAGGCCTTACATGCTCGTGATAAGGCCATCACTAAGGCAGAGGGCCTAGTGTGTCATTAACGGTGGAGTCAAAGTTAAAGAGCAAGTCATCATGCTAACAACAAGTAGCGGAAGAAGACTGAAGGAACTCTCAGGCCAATTGGAGGAGGAAAAGGCCAAACCCATTAAGAACTTCAAAGATGGAAAAGAAGCTCAGGACTGGTTGGCCGAGACTTATGTGGAGGGGTTTAAGGTTGCTAGGAGGGAGATATTGAAGTTATATCCTAACTTAGATCTCTCCTCAATTGTGGCCTTGGTTAGTGCCAACCCAAAGAGATCATCTCAGAGCCCCAAAGACCAGGAGGATAGAGCCCAGTGATGGTTTTGGTCATCTTCTTCTTCTTCTTCTTCTTCTTGTTTTCCCTTTGCTTGATTTCCAAGCTGCTTGTAATTGTGATGACATTTGTAATACAACCTCTATGCTTTTGTGTCTATGTAAATTTTCAATGCGAATTGTGACAAATCAGCTTTAATCAATTCACTTATATATTGCACACAACTCAGGTCGTAAGCTAACGTAACATTTCCAAAGGAATTGGACAATTTTAGAACGCTAGACGAGCCCCTACACAATCTAAGCTGCTCAGAGTAGCCTAACTAAATATAGTGTCTTGATTAAGTTTACTCATCTAAAAGCTTAAGGCTAACAGGTCGGTCTTGACTATTCTGATGGCTTTTTGCCTTGAAGAGTGCCTGGGCCGAGGAGTGGTCAACCTGTCCATCTGGACCTTATGATACTTCAAGCAGTCAATACATATAACACACTTCTCTCTTTCTCTCTCTCTGGCCTATTGGCTTTAGTTGGTAATTTTGGGGAACCTTCATTTGTAATTTTGTATTTAGCTATAACAAGAGTTAATTCATTTAACTACTATTATTAAGTTATCTTGGTTTTTTCTCCATCTCTCAAGACTTAACATAGACTTTGATCTTCTGAGGTAGGATAATCAAGTAGCTGACCTCTGTCTAGAGCCTTGCCACTCTGTTTGACAATGTACTAAATTGGCTTTAATTAAACAGATTTAACAAAGTTGCCTATACCTTATTTCGTGTATGGTATGCCTCTCACCATTCCCTAGATTATGTCTTCAGCCATCAGAGAGGATTTCCTTAGTCTATTTGACTTCAAACATTCTTCTTTTTGAACAATTACCAAATTGGTTTTCTTTGGTTTTTTAATCTGTCATTTCTCATTCTAAAATGGCCAGTCTGTTTCATTAGTTGGTTACTCCCAAGATTGACCGAGCTCATTCCAACCAAGTTTTCAACCTGTATCTTAGGCTGTCCTAAACTAAAAAGCTACTTTTTAGAGGTCAGTCGTCAGTTTTACAGGAGGTCGTGCTCTGCCTGATCAGGCTATCGATCTGTCCCTTAGGCTTTCAACCTAGCAGGCAGTTTTTTTGTCAATCGATCACTCTCGGATTGACCGAATTGTTGATCTACCTCTTAGGCTCTTTTAGCCTAGCAGACAATTTTTCTGTCAATCGGTCACTTTCGAATCAACCGAGCTGTTGACCTACTCCTTAGACTCTTTTAGCCTAGCGGGTAATTTTCCCATCAGTCAATCACTTTCAGATTGACTGAACTGTCAACTGCCCCATTAGGCTCTCTTAGCCTAGTGAGAAGTTTTCCTATCAGTCAATCACTTTCAAACTGACTAAACTGTCAATTTGCTCTTTAGACTCTCTTAGCCTAGCAGGTAGTTTTTCCATCGATTGGCCACTCTTGGACCGACCGAGTTGTTAATTTGTCCCTTAGACTCTCTTAGCTTAGTGGGCAGTTTTCCCGTTAGTTTGTCACTCTCGGACCGGCTAAACTATTGATCAACCCTTTAGGCTCTCTTAGCCTAATGGGGAGTTTTTCCATCGATCGATCACTCTTAGATTGACTGAGCTGTCGATCTGCCCCTTTGGCTCTTTTAGCTTATCAGACAGTTTTTCCTTTGGTCAGTTACTTTCAGACCGACTGAGCTGTTGACCTACCCCTTAGGCTCTCTTAGTCTAGCAGGTAGTTTTCTCACCATCGGTCACTCTCGGACCGATTGAGCTATTAATCTACCCCTTAGACTCTCTTAGCCTAGCAAGTAATTTTCTCGTTAGTCGGTCACTCTCAGACCAATCAAACTATCGATCTGTCCCTTAAGCTCTCTTAGCCTAGCAGGCAATTTTTCTGTCGATTGATCACTCTAAGACCGATCGAGCTGTTGATCTGCCCCTTAGGCTCTCTTAGCCAAGTGGGCAATTTTCTTGTCTAACTAATCATTCTTCTAAGAAAACGGGTATTCTTGTTAGATTAGCGAGAAATAACACATGTCGAAAGATTATATTAGTTATTTAGAAATAACACTTTAATACATATGAAGAAACATCTGCAAGAAATTTAAACGTAACAATATTTCAAATGTTCTTTATGCCAAGAATGTGGCAGAGTTTTCCTGTCGATGCCTTTCAGTCAGTAGATCCCTTTCCTGGTGTACAAGGCTACAACGCAGGGCCCTTCCTAATTTAGTTTGAGCTTCTTGCCTCGAGTGTCTTTGCTTAACTGGTTAACCTTTTTAAGGATCAAATCTTAGATCTTCAAATTTTTGGGTTTGACCGTCTTGTTATGATACTGTTTCATCTTCTATTGATAGGCCGCCATTTTAACGACTGCATGTAACCTATTTTCTTCCAATAGATCTAGGTCTACTTTGAGGGCTTCTTCATTTGAATTCGAGTCAAAAAGCTTAACTCGTGGGCTGGGTAAACTGATCTCCACCAGTATCACCACTTCCACACCAAAAGTAGGGAAAAAGGAAGTGTGTCTAGTAGGAGTTCACTCTGTGGTTTGGTAAGCCCATAATATGCTCAGTAACTCTTCAGCCCACAATCCCTTAGCCTTTTCAAGTCTAGTTTTGAGGGTTTTCTAGAGGGATTTATTAGCCTTCTCCACCTATCTGTTAGGATGGGGATATTCTGGGGACGAGTAATGATGGCTGATATTCAATTGCTCACACAGCTTGTTGAACTATCAGCCCTCAAACTGCTTCCCATTATCTATCACCACCATTTTTGAAAATCCAAACCTGAAGATAAGTCCTTACCACAAAAGCTTTTTCTTGTTTTGCTATGTGATGTTCGGTAGAACCTCTGCTTCAACCCACTTGATGAAATAATCGATAGCCACCACAACGAACTTTCATTGTCCCTTACCTGGAGGAAATAGACCAACGACATTAATTCCCTATTGGGTGAAGAACAAGGGCTCTAGATTGGTACCAATCCTTACATTGGCATTCTTAAGAATTTGGCAAACCTTTAATACTTATTGCACTTTCTCACCAGATTCTGAATATCTCTTTTGATGGTTGGTCAATAGTATGTGGCTTGTAAAACTTTTTTTGCCAACAACCTTCAGCCTGAGTAGTCCCATAGACCCCTTAGTGAATCTCCTGAGAATATACTCTGCCCCTTCTTCATTGGCACACTAGAGTAAAGGCCTTTCATGACCCTTTCTATACAAAATGCCATTATGAGCACATACTTCGTAACTCAATACCTGATTCTCATTTGTTCGTTTTGGTCTTCAAAGAGGACATATTTCTCTAGATAATCTTTCATTGGTCCAACTTAAACAGCCTCCACCTCAATTAGCTGTACCTCAACTAACCGAGTAAATCAAGGATCTCAATCAGGATGTCAGGGTCTTGTTCTCGCGGGGAAACTATCCTAGCTAATCGGCCAACCTCCTTATTGTCTTACCTAGGAACCCTTTCTAGTGTTACTTTAGAAAACCTCCTTGCCAAGTTTTTGGTTGTACTCTACCATTCTATTTTCTCTGGCCTCATACTCTTCTTCCACTTGCTCTACAACTAGTTGAAAGTCACTTCACTCTATCACTTGGTTAGACCCCATTCTCCAAGTAATCCGTAACCCAGCTATCAAGGCCTCGTACTCTATTTCGTTATTAGAAGTAGGGTAATTAAACCGTAGCGCGTATTTAACCTTATGACCATTAGGAGAAACAAGCACGATACCTGCCTCACTTGCTTCTCGAGTTAACGAGACGTCCACATTCAGGACCCAGGTTGGATATAAGTCATCTTCTTTGGATGGTTCCGTTGTTGCCACTATAAACTTCACTATAAAATTGGCTACAGCCTGCCCTCTAATTGTCGAGCGAGGTTTGTATTGATATCAAATTGGCAGAGCTCGATCGACCACTTGACTAATCTTCCTAATGTTTTCGGTTTGAGGAGGACAGTTTTTAGGGGTTGATTAGTCAAGACTATGAAGGTATGGGCTTGGAAGTATGCCCTTAACTTTCAGGCCGTAATTACCAAAGTAAAGACTAGTAGCTCTATCTTCAAATATCTTTCCTCTACCCCTCACAATGCTCGACTGATATAATACACTGGCTTCTACTCCCCGTTTTTCTTCTTTACCAGGGCAAAGTTAACCATCGTAGCAGAAACCACTAAATATAGGTAGAGTTTCTCCCTTGGGGTAGTCTTGCTAAATAAGGGGACTACCCCTAAGTACTGCTTCAACTGTTGGAAGGCTTCTTCACATTTAGCAGTCCATTCAAATGCCTTCTGCAAGATTTTAAAGAAGAAAAGACATTTATCCATAGATCTCGAGATAAATCTATTAAGAGTAGCTATCCAGCCTGCTAGCTTTTGCACCTCATTGGTAGTCCAAGGTGATTGCATCTTTAGAATGGTTTAGATATTTTTCGGGTTTGCCTCGATACCCCGACTTGACCCCATGAGCCCAAGGAATTTTCTCAAGCCTACCCCGAAGGTGCTTTTTTTTGGGTTCATCTTTATTTGAAACTTTCAAAGGGTATTGAATGTTTATTCTAGATAAACCACATGGTCAACCACCCATTTACTCTTCACTAACATGTCATCAACATAAACTTCTACATTGTACCCGATTTATGACTTGAACATCAAGTTGACCAGCCTTTGGTATGTCGCACTAGCATTCTTGAAGCCGAACAGCATAACATCATAACGGTATAAGCCTCGATCAGTAATAAAGGTAGTATGTTCCTGATCTTACTCGGCCATTTGAATCTAGTTATACCATGAAAAAGCATCTACAAAAAAGAATACTAGGTGACTAGCTATTGAGTTAACCAATAAGTCGATCATTGGATGGGAAAAATTGTCCTTTGGGCAGGTTTTATTGAGGTTGAAGAAATCCACACACATCCTTCACTTCCCATTAGATTTCTTAACCATCATCACCAATGTTGTTAAAATCCTGATTTAAATCTTAAAATCTTACGATTTTACAATGTTAGGGTGGGAAAACTTGTTCGATTTTTTGTGAAATCTTAATAGGGGCAAAATAAGTAAAATCTCGATTTTGGGACGTAAAATAAGTAAAATCTCGATTTTATAAGTAATTTTACCGATTTTAAAAATTAAGTAATTTTTGTGCAATTTTTGTTAAATAAAATAGATTTTTACTATTTTTTTCAAGTAATATGCCATAACTATTTCACTTGTTATTTTTATTTTAAGATTGTTTTTCATTCTATAATATTATTTACTATACTACATTAATTGAGGACTATATGCACTGTTGCACCAAATTAACTACAATAAATTAAATGTATAGTTAAGATAGAAATTAAGAGACTTATGATGAAATACTACAAATGCATTTTAACTCAAGCAAAAATAGGATAAAATGATGTCCGTCTTTTTAATGTCAATTTATAAATCACACCAAACATTTTAACGGTCTCGATTATGCAATTGGGTAAAGAGAGTATAGAACCAGATATAGAATCTTTTGTCAGTTTTTTTGAGGATTCGTTTTGTTAATACGACTAAATTTTTGTGTATGACATTTTTTTGATACATATTTTTTCTCGCCTCTTATTAATGAAATTATTGACTTATCAAAAAAAAATTAAAGCTCTAAATAAAAAGTTGTATCATAATAGACTATATTTTCATTTTATAATTGACCTTAAACCGCAAGTGCACGGGTCATAGTAGGTAACAAATTTAAATTTATAAAAACAGTATAGAGTACCGGTCATTCTTTCTACAGGGAGGGTTGTGTTAAAAACACTAGACTTATTCTCTTATTTTAGTAGATGAACCTAACTTAACCTAAACTAAATTTGGATTATGAGACATGGGTTTGGTTGAGGGTGGTGGAGTGAAAGAATTAAACTAAAACAAAAGCATTAAAAATAATATTAATTAAAACAATCTTGACCACAAACCAAATTCAGTATTGTGATGGCAAAGGTTCTTTCAAATGTGAAATATAATTTATAGAAATCTCAAGGTGAGTAAAGGCTTTGATAAGTAGGAAAGTATCTTGCAATAAAAGCTTTATGACATTGTTTCCATGTAGTCCATTCACCATCACAGTACCAGTAACTGGCCAACCTTTGTAATGATAAAGGGAAAAACATAAACCTGAGTCTCTCGTTCATTCTAACATCATATGAACCACACACTACTTCAAACCTATCAAGGTGAAGACATGGGTCTTCCTCTTCACTACCAAAGAATTGGGATAATTGGTGATAGGTCTCCAGTGTATATTCATATCCAAATTGGTTGCCTAGAAACTCTATGTAGACTTGGGCATTGTGGGGACCATGAGTATAATCACCAAAATACATATCCATGATAAGAAAAAAACTGGAAACAAAATGAGAAAAAAAGAAAAACTACCTTAAAATACAACCTAAGTGAACTAGCATGCAAGTTCGGCTCTATGATATGCAAATGAATATGTTTTCTATTTTTATTTTTTATTTTTTATTTTTTTGCTAATTAAAATGAATGTGTTATAATGTGAAAGAAAGAAACTACTAATACAGAGATAGAGGAATGAAAGAATTCACTCAATTTCTCAAGTGAACTCCCCTTAGTTCCCAAATCTAGCGCTTAATTGCCCTCCTCGGCAATGGCGCCAAAAACTTGACTTACCCTAAAATGTGTTTAGGTTTTACCTCCAAAGTGCAAGAAGGTAGTCGTAGTTTTACTCGGTGAGAACCGAGGTCATCTCCACAGGGAGGGTTTTGGTAAAAGCTCTAAATTTATTCTCTTAGTTCGTAGGTGAACCTAAGTTAATATAAACTAATTTTAGGTTTGTAAGCTACTAGAGTACGGTATGGGTTGAGAATGGTGGAGTGAAGGAATTATTATATTAATTTAGAAAAATAATATTAAAAATAAACTAACTAAGAAAATCTTGACTTTGAACCAAATCCAGTAATAAGATAATATTAGTTTGCCCAAACACATTGATAACTCAACCTAACAATTGTACCTACATTACTAGGTCAGGAGATATTTCTTTTAAAATCCAATTTACGGAACTCAAGGTAAGTGAGGTTTTTGAAATTAGTTTCGGACTCACTGGGACATTGAATTAAACACCTAGTGTGCACGGGTGTCAACTCGTAATTAGGCTTCGATTATAACACGAGTGAATTAATTCCTTAAGAAGACCTCCAGTTATGGTTTTTAGGAAAATAGGCTCCAAATCATCGGGCCATTGAACCAAACACTTAGTATGAACGAGTGGCCAATCGTACCCAAGTTTTGATTATAACACAAGTGATTTGATTTCCTAAGAAAACTTAGTTTGGGTTTTAGAAAATATATTTCTAACTCACTAGGACATTGACCCAAACACTTGGTGTGCACAAATAAAAACTTGTAGCCAAGCTATGGTTGTAACACGGGTGAGTTGATTTTGAATGAACTCTAGCTTACTATGAAATTCTAGTTAGAAATCAAAAATATATTTTTATTGAAAAATAATCTCTCATGTTTGAGTTCACCAAACTACTACACCACTTTCAATGGTTTGAAGCTAAAAACAAACCCTAGCCTGACATGCTTGAACTTTGAATATGAAAATATACATGCGAACCATCCATTAATGTAAAACAAACAAGTACAAAATAAAAATCAAAGATGAAGAACAAAAATGAAGTACTACGAAGTAAAAACAAAAGACAAAAAAAGAACGAAGTACTTTAAATTGAAAATATTAAAAAGTAAAGTACTTACACATAAACCTTACGAGAGCGAATAGAAAAATCACCATATAAAAGTTTAACTAAACCTAATGCCTAAACATAAAGTGGACCTACTTCTTACGTAGGGTAAAAATCCTCCCCCCCCAAAATCCGTCAGAGTACATGTTTTTATAGATATACACAAGTAAGAGTAAAGTAATCTTTTTACAGGACGGAGAAAGCCAAAAGTCACCCAGGTCGGGCGCCCAAACCTAGGTGGAGCACCCAAGGCACTGTTTATCTAAAAATCATGCCTCTGGGTGCGCCCAACTGATTCAGGTTAGGGCGCTTAAAAATGGGTGGGGCGACTAAAATTGGGACCTGCCAGGTGTTCGATCAATTGCTCAAGCCAAGCCTAAAAAATACACTCTCTGGGGCACCCAACTAATTTAGGTTGGGGCGCCCAAGGTACTATTCATCAGCTCCAAAATCTTTGACAACTTCCTGTTTTGAGCTTGCAACTCAATTTTGACCTTAAAGACGATGAATTCAGGTTTCTGCTAAAACACAAAAATTGTTGATCTTCGAGTTCTCTTTCCAAATCAACAAGAATCACCGTAATCAGAGTTCTGAGCAAAAAAGTTATGATAAAAATACCATAAGGGTGTCCAAAGCTACGCAATCCAACAAGTGTGTCAAAATCATGATATAATCAAGAACTTATGGATATAAAACACTATTAAGCATTCGTATAAGCATGATATTATGACATAAATGATGCATAATCAATAAGCATTTGGTAAAATCTTACAATTTTATGATTCGATTTTTGGATCTTCTATCGATTTTAAGTAAAATCTCAATTTTAACAACTTTGATCCCCACGTTGGAAAGCCAGGATGGATAATGCACCTTTTTGATGAACCAAGCTTACAGTAGCTTTTTCACCTCCTCAGCTATGTCCTCGTTTTGCTTCGGGGAGAAGATCTTCTTTTTTTACTTGACTAGGCAAACCCCAAGAAAAATGTTGATGTGGTGGGCCGTTACTTTGGTATCAATACCAAGCATGTCTTCGTGCGAATAGGAAAACACATCTATATTCTTTCTTAAGAACTACCTGAGCTTTTTCTTTTACCCCTCTATCATTGTAGTTTCGATTTTCACAGTTCTCCTCAGCTTGGGATCCCCTACTTTCACCTCTTCTAGGTTTTTCTGGTTTTCTTCCTTTCAGCTCTTCCTTATCTCTAACTTCCAATTTTTCTATAATCAAAGTTACGCTGTTAGAGTTCATTTTAATGGATGAAACGTAACATTCCCTAGCTGGCCTTTGATTCCATTTGACATAACCTAACCTATGTTTAATAGGCAATTTCAAGCAGAGATGGTAAGTCGTCGACGTAATGGCTCAAAAACTATTCAGAGTGCTCCTACCAAAGTATTGCATTATAAGTCAAAGGACAATTAACTACTAGGAAGGTCACTATTTTGGTCGCTTACTCGAGGTCAGTTTCCAGGGTGACAAAGAGTGTGATAGATCTGATCGACTCCACGTAATCTCCTATAAAATCAATTAGAGGCAAATAGACTGGATGCAGTTTGTTTTTCTTTATGTTCATCCTTTCAAACGCCTTCCAATAAAGAAGATTAGCCAAGCTCCCGTTATCTACCAAAATTCTTCAAATCTTGAAATGTGTAATTATGGCCGGTATGACCAAAAGATTATCATGCAAGTGGCTCAGTTCTAATGCTTCTTCCTCAGTAAAAGTGATCGGCAGTGACTCCTTCTTCATTCTTTTAGTCAGCGGATCCTTCATCATCACCTCTTGAGCCCTCTTGAGCTCTCCTAACCTCCTTGATATACCTCTTCTGGGCCGAGAAAGATTCACCTCCACCTACCAAACCGCCGAATATAACTCTAATCACCCCTAGAGGCTACTGGGCATGTTGTTTCTAGTCAGGACTCTTCCTTATTGGGCTCATCTGAAAAAGAGTTCTGTCAACTTGCTTGTCCCTCTGTTGTCTAGTGATGAACTTGTTATATTTTCCTTTCATCTTCTATCAACTCGTCTGTCCCTCCATTGTCCAGTGATGAACCCTGTTATACTTTCTTTTCGTGATTAATTCTTCCACTAGCCTTTTAAGGTTGAAACACTCCTCCTTCTCATGGCTATGGTCCCTGTGATACAGAAAATACTTGGACCTATTTCTTGACTACAGAGGAGCCTTTATTTTTCTTGACCACCTAAACTTTGGATCATTCTTGATAGCATAAAATATTTGATCCATTTGTGAGTTCAAAGGAGTAAAATCCCTGGTCGACTTGGCGAATCGGTCCCTCCTATCTCCCGTTCAACCTGCTAACTCAGAAATCCTAGGTGCCTTTGCCTCTCTATTATCCTTAGAGTCAGTCTGGTGCCTCTTTTCAAATCAAAAAGTCGTCACCTCTGTGTCCCTTCGAGCCTCCATGGTGTCATCTGCATTCATGTGTTTTTGAGCTTAAGACTTTAGCTCAACCATACTCTCAGGGAATTTTTTTACCAGGGAGAAAGCAAATTGACCAGGTTTCAAGCCACTCATAAAAGCGATAAGTGCCACATTTTCCTCCATTTTTTTAACTTCTAATATTTTCTAGTTAAACCGATCCACATACTCCTTAAGCAAGTCATCCTTTTCTTGGTGGATAGTTAACAAGTGTATTGGGGGCTTCCTTTGATGCTATTTGCCAACAAAATGCGAGTTGAACTGTTTACTCAACCGCTTGAAGTTTTTGATCGAGCCGGGCTTAATCTTGCTGAACCAAGCACGAGCTAGACCCTTCAAGGTAATCAAAAAAACGTGACATTTGATTTCATTTGGTATAGCATGGAGGTGTATAGCAGAGTTATATGTGTCCAAATGGTCTACTGGATCCTGTGAACCTTCATAGGGGTCAATCAAAAGTATCTTGAACTTTGGTGGCAATGGACATTCTATTACCACCGGAGTAAATGGCATGCCCATCCTATCGATAATGTCTTCTATAACATTAAGGTTTTGTACTGCTGCCATGACCCCTTTAACCTGTGCCACATTAAGGTTTTGTACTGCTGCCATGACCCCTTTAACCTGTGCTTGCATGGCCTTAATTCTCTTTTCCACCGCTGTGTTCTGTTTTATCTGTATCGACTGCCGATTGACGAGGCACAGTTTCACTATGTGCCTTGGCAACTCCTCCATTCTTCCAAAGAGGATTAAACTGGGCATCATTCTCGCCTACCACCCCTCTATCTCCATCGTTATTAATGATTCCCCTGTTAGCTACCCCGTTAGCTAGGGGATCGTGCAGTGGCAGTGGTGATGGCGTAAGTATTAAGCATTCAACATGTTCCATGAGTGTCTGAATCTGTGCCATTATGGCTTGCATAGCTGCTACCATGTCCGTGAATTGTCTCTCCATCACCGCAATCTTCTCATTCCCCTTGTTTTGGTCCTTCATTGATGAACTTGCTTGGTTCCTATAGGTTTGCACTCTGAATCAGGTTTAGACCATGAAACGTTAAGAAAAAATCCTTATTCCCACAGATGGCGCCAACTAATGAAGATGATTTTTTAGTGGTTTAACATCCAGTTACCTGAGAGTTCAACCCGCTCAAATGAAGAGAACTCATATACCTTGGACACTGGTGTGGTACCTACCAAAGATACTCTAACGGTCAAGTCAGTACTAATTTTTGTAAAATAATGGCCAGGTTCAAAAAATCACTTACCTGTTAAAATTGACCTTTCTTTCTTTATAGGGATTCCTTCATTAGCTCAAAAATTAAGGTAAATCCTGAATTGCCCCTAATTCTTTACCATTTCCTTATTCAAATATGGATAGTACTATATTCTTCCCAATTGCGAATCATTTCCTCATTTGATAATTCAAAGTCAATAATTGCGGCAAGAATCTTAGGATTATAATCATAGGGTTTGTACCAAGAAGTACGCTTTGAGCTTGGCACCTGACAACCCCAAGGATAGGGCTCGGCTTAGACTAGCACGAACTCCCAGCTCGGGAGGTCGGCTCATCCCACTCTTGGGGAATCATTGAGGGTTATTTTTGTGATTTTAATTAAGCTTGAGAATCTTCCTTATCACACTCCATCGGTTCCATTGAAAACTTCAAATTTGATTTGTAAGGTATTTTTACATATCGATTTCATCCCAAAATTAATTCTTTTTTGTTCAATTTTGTTGCGAATAAACGTCAAACAAATTACACCTAAGGTCTTTAATGGAATTGATAGGATGCAAATTACTTTATTACCATTGAATTTTAGTCACCTATGTTGTTAACAGCTCAATTGCAAATGAAAGGACCATATTGTTATTTAATTGATACTGTAAAGAGTTTGCTGGTGCAATTAAAATTACATGAATCAAGAGGAGACACATTGTACGGTGTAAAAGTGATTACTGTAATTCATCAAATTAAAAAATCTCATCAAGTTGTCGACTTCATCAATTTTTAAGTTTCCACAATACTTTTAGTGCTTCCTTATATAATAATATAGATTCGATGAAAAGGCACAATAGTATAAATTTGATGAAGAGGCACTAGATTAAGCTATGCTTTTAGTGACCATTTTTTTTTTATCGCTTAAGGTATTGCAGACCAAATAGATTTTGGTTCCCAATTGGTAGGCAAATGTTGCTCACATAAAATATTGGTGACAAAAAATATACTTGGTCGATAAATGTTTACTATTTGCTGACCAAACTTTGGCCACTAAAAAGTTTACCTTTTGGAGACCAAAACAAAAATGGTTGACAAAAATGTCTTTTAGCGAACAAATTTTGGTTTCTAAAAGGCATATCATTAGCGACCAATTGGTTCACAAAAGATTTTGTTGATAAGCATCAAAGTCGGGTCATTTCCTTAAATTAGTGGACGACCCATACCTACAGCACTCTTCAACTAAAATTAAATATGCACGCATTTGAAATTAAAATACATTAACATATTTTTCCTTTTCAAAATTCCAAAATAAATTATCTTTTCATTATATTTTTCCCTTCAGAAGAACTAGAGCACAATTTGAATATAATCAACCTTATCAATTTAAATTTAAAATTAGAATTTAGAAAACAAAATCACTTCCTTAAGACTAATTTTATTCAAATATTTATCAAAATTAAAAAAAAAAAGTAAAATGATGAGTATAAAGAATGACACATAAAATTCGATAATAAATTTTTAATTAGTTTTATAAAAAATAACTTAAATAAAAAAATATTATTATTAATCATATGTGCTTTGTAAAATAAAATAAATATAATAAATGTGACTAATTTAAACTAATTAATATTCAAGTAATATTAAATATTTTTTGTGCTTTCAAACTTTAAAAATACTAAAAGTTATTGTTATAAGAAAAATAATTTAATTATTATTTAATCATTTTTTATTTTTGTTTTTTAGTTGAACTCTATTTTTTATCTGTATTTTTAATTTAATTACTATTGTAATTGAAATATATAAATTTAGTAATCGTATTAAATTTTTAAGCTAATGGGTCATCTTTTGGAACCCATAAGAAGTGAATTCTTTTTCAGAACTAAAAAAATGGGTCTTTTTTTAGAAACAAGAGTTTTTTTTTTTTTACATTTATTATTTATTAAAATCATATATCACAATTCTAGTACTTTTATAGGTAAAAGAAAAAGTGAAGTTGTGTTTTAGTAATGCAGGACAAAGAAACAAAAGTTTTGTGAATGTAAATGATTTCAACCATTTGATAAAGAATAAAACTAAATCTCAGCCTTTAGAGTTTTATTTGTTTATTTTTTTTGATAATCCAAAACCCTTACCAATTTATTGCAACCTCAACAGACCACGTAATCGATGAATAATCCAAAGAGATGTACGCTACTCTTTATGCCCCTATCGCTTGAATTAGGAGTCAAAACCGTGTGGTTTCTATGAAGAGTATGCCCACGAGTCACTCGGCTAACACTAAGGGCTTCAATTTTAGTTTTTGAAAGAAACATTTTTGAAATATTTTATGTTTTATTATATAGATTTATAAAAATAAAAAAAAAACATGATAAATATAAAGAGTACCACATAGGATTGGATAATAAATTTTTAATTAGTTTTATAAAAAAAAACTTAAATAAAAAATGTTAAGATGAATTATATATGTGCTTTATAAAATAAAATGAATATATTAATTGTGACTAATTTAAATTTAAAATTAGAATTTTGAAAAATAAGTACTTCCGAGGCTAATTAATCTTTGATTTTTTTGTACTTTTAAATTTTAAGAATATTAAGAGTTATTTCTACAAGAAAAAAATAACCTAAATATTATTTAAGCTTTTTTTTTTTACTTGTGTTTTTTAAGTTCAACTCAATTTTTTGTCTACATCTTTAATTTAATTACTAATGTAATTGAAATATATAAATTTAACAATCAATTAAATTTTTAAGTTAGTAGATTTCTTTTTGGAACTCTTAAACAAGTGAATCTCTTTTCAGAATCCAAAAAAGTGAATCTCTTTTTAGATCTTATGAGTTTTTTACACTTGTTTTTAATTAAAATTTATGTCACAATTCTAGTATTTTTATAAGTAAAAGAAAAAGTGAAATTATTATATTTTAATGATGCAATATAAAAAAAGTAAAAATTTTGTAAATGTAGATTTCAGTAATTTGTTGAAAAATAAAACTTAATTGATCTCAACTTTGAATTTTAATTTACAAAAAAAATATTTTTAAAATATGTTGTAGTTTATTATATGCATATCCACTAGGTTAAATCCTTACTTGTGTATTAGAGTTTTTGCGGATCAAATTTTGATCAAGAAATAGTAAAATTTTTGGTCACCAAAAATAGAATTGATGCCTTTAGATAGGCTCAAAAAATAATAAAATATTTATTACTTCTACAGATGAATTGCTTGAGAAAAGTGGACCATTTGCCCACCAAATCTTAACTGGTCCATCGTAGTGGACTATTCGTTGACCCAATTTTATTCCGTCAGCAAGGATAATAAATATTATATTATTTTTTATTTAAATATTTGGTAAACATTTTTTCGAGAAAAATAACACTTTTAGCGACCAATAAAATTTGATTAGGAAAGGATAATATTCTTATAGTACGTCCTTATGCTTTTGAATTAATAAGAATACTAAACGATTAATTTAATCAAAATTATAAAAAAAATTAGGGTAAAATATAAAAATAATATTTTTAGTTTGCTTTAATCTCTCATTTTTCAATTATAATAACCAAATCTCAATAATTTTTATTATGGCCGCTACACACAACCATTAAACTGAGAGTAAAAAAATAATTTCTTGGGATAAGATACAAAATCTACCCTCACGTTTACTCTCGATGTTACTTTAATTCTTTACTTTTTAATTATAACAGTTAAATTTTTATATTTTTGGTGTCTATTTAAAAGATATTTTATTAAATTATTTTTAATAAATAATATAATATGCAATATATTTTATCAAATTATTTTAAATAAATAATATAATTAAAATGATATAATTAAATTAATATTTAATTTAATTTAATTAATATGAAATATGTTTTGTTAAACTCAATTAATTTCTTTATTTTACTAAATGAAAAATTAATTACTATAACAAAATTATAATTTCAAATATAATTTTCATTTTTATTTCAGAAAAAATGATAATAGATAACATAAATTAGAAAATATAAAAAGTTAAACACAAGTAAAAAATATAGCATTACTAACGATCCTAGAATCATTACTTTTTGAATTTCATATCTCTATATTTTTCTCTATATGTACATTATTTGTATACATATGATTTTATATATATATTCAATTTGAGAGAACACATTTATTTAAATTTATTAAAGTTATATTTGGAGAAAAATTGATGAGATTAGAGAAGAATGAAAGAAAGCTAAAAAAAAAAAAGAGATGTAAGAAAATAAAAAATATAAAATTTTAAATAAATATTCTTATTTGAATGGATTTAAAATATAACAAAATAATTATATTCATCAATGTATTAATTTTTTAATTTGATTAATTAATTTCTTACATTTTCATCAAAGCCCCACTACAAGAAAACTAGTTTGTACCAACATTTGTTTGGTGACATTTATTTAAAGTGTTGGTAAAAATTGTTATCTATAACATTTGCATATTAATGTCGTAATTTTAATGGTATTTTTTTTTTTGATGACCCAGGAACCCGACCGGTTTATTCCAGCCCTCGACGAGCCGGGTAGTCGACTGGTAAACCTAGGGACTGCGTAACACCCCACAAGCCACGCTTCCGGATGAGTCCAAGGCTTTCACCTTGTGTGGGTTTCGAACTCACGACCTCCCTTCGGGAAGCCGATAACTCTGGCCAACTGAGCTAACCTAGTTGGTTATTTTAATGGCATTTGATTTAAGTGTCCTAAAATTTATAGCATTTAGATATTAACATTGTAATTTAAATGACATTTGTTTTAGGTATCATAAAATTTATGGCATTTGCATATTAACATCTTAATTTTAATGACATTTGATTTAAATATCTTAAAATTTATGGCATTTACATATTAACATCGTAATTTTAATGACATTTAATTTAAGTAGATAAAATTTATGGCATTTGTATTTTTATTTGCATTTTAATTTAATTAATTAATTGTTCGCATTTATTCCAAATGTCATTTTTCAAATACATGTGTTTTGATCAACATTTGAAAAAATACTGGCATAGATGCACAAAACTATGATGAAGTTTAAATAAATGTTATAACAATTATGATAATAGCTGACATTTATAGCAAATGACATAAATAGTGTTAGATTTACAACGATGTTTGTCAAAAATGTCAACATGTCATAAAAATATGATAATAGCCGACATTTGTAATAAATGACATAAGATTTAAAAGAAATTTGTCATAAATGTTGTAAAAATATGACAACATTTAAATAAATTCCGAAAAATAATGATAATAGTTGACATTTGTAACAAATGACGTAAGATTTATAATGACGTTTGTCATAAATGTCGTAAAACCATCGGCTCTTTAATAAATTGTCCAACATTAACATTTATAAATGTTAAGTCAAATGTCAGTATAGTGTTAACGATATGCAGAATAAGTATCGCAAATTTTACCACATTGAAAACAACGACATTTGTGATAACAATCATTGAAATATCGTTAAAGCCTTTATCAATATTTATTTGTTTGTTCATGAAATGCCATGATATCCTAAGTTTCTTGTAGTACCTTATTAGCATGCTCACACTCTCCTCAGTTTTCCATGAGCTCTGTTGTCTTTACTAATTATAATACTTCGAGTTTTTGTATTAATGTAAATGAATTGTTTACAATGTGTTTTGGAGGTAATAATATGCTAATTAGTTAATCTTAAGTGTTAGTGGTGACTTAGAGTGTAGAAATTTGGGAAAGATAGCAAAATGGTCAAAAGTTAGCAATTCAGCACAGGCCAAGGTGTTGTGGGCGCGCGAGCCTTTTCTCAATGGGGCGTACGAGATAGGAAGCTCTTGGGCGCCGAGTCTTTAGGCACACGAGGAAGAGACCCTTAGGTGCACGAGGGAGAGACGCTTAGGTGCCCGACCTGTAGCATAAGTCATGGGAAAAGTCTGTTCTGGCTTGGACGACTGAACCATTACCCTACTACCTATAACTAACCTAAGTTGATGGGGGAACCTTGAAATCGGCTGAGCAACCTTAAATGATTATGGAATTTATATATATATATATACATATGTATATCTGATGAGAGAGAGAAAGAGCTTTGGCTAGAGAGAGAAAAAGAACTGGAGGAGATGAAGAAGAACCAAGAAGAGAATCGAAAAACTCTAAGATTGGTAAGTGGTTCCAACATTTAGTAAAATCAAATTAACTTTACAAGGTTGTAATTAAATACCTAAAGAACTTATGTATGTGATTTATTTACCATTTAGCTCAAAGAATCGAAAGATTGGGTCAATCAAAGTTGGAGGCTTGAAACTCGAAAGTTCACTATCTTCTTGTTCTCTAAGTTCAAGAGTTGAGGTAGGGATTTAGTGCATCATTCCTACATATATGTTATGTGATACCCTCACATTTGGTGTGAATGAAAATCCTTAATGTCTTTCTTGTAGAGATGAGATTCGAACTTGTTAATGTGATGAAGGGTTAA
>JAVXUM010029771.1:0-20759 GCA_035590655.1 Pouteria glomerata | reverse complement strand
AAATTAAAGTAAAAAACTGTACACATTTTTATTTTATTATTAATTTAATAAACAGATATAAATTTTCACCCACTTTTATAAATATAAAATTTTTAAAATATTAACATTCACTTTTCTTTTTTTTTTTTTTTAAAAACAAAACTAACAAATAAGTAATAAATTTTAAATTATTTTTTTCTTTTTATTTCACTCAATTTAAATGTATGGTTAGTGTTGGGAGAATAAAATGTTAGTTTCCTTAATATAACCCCAAATTTTATTTTATTTTTTTAACTTTTCCCAATTCGAAAAATTTGTCAAACAACCCACGTGTTAATTTGAAACTGAATGTTGAATGAAAAAGGCCAAAAAAAAAAAAAAAAGATTACTTTATAATGACTTGTGATCAACATTCAAATAAGAAGGAATTGTTAATAAATAAATAAAAATAGAAGTACCTTTTTATCCAGTGAAGTAACTTTTATTCAGTGAAGTAACTCCTTTCGATTTCCTTGATCAGTGGGCTGCGAATACGTGGGGACACATATACTTCTTGAATAAATTTATATAATAAAATACAGCTACTAATTAGACAGATAAAGATGACGGAGGGGTTGCCAAGGCTCGCCGCCGTGCGAAATGCAAAAATCCACCGATGCTATGGCTATCAATCTTCGTCAGCTTCCCCTCTGAAAGGGGGAAAATTAGTCTCGGCCTTGGCTAATGTTAACTAATCCAAAGGATTTTTTGAGGATTTTAATTTTTGGAGCAGCTGATGTAAACAAATTCTTTGTTTTGAAATTAAAAATTAAAAATTAAAATTACAAAAAATTATAAAGTCAATAAGAATTGTATAAAAATAACAGGTAATAAAATTTTAATTGAGAATATTAAAAATATCTAGAGTTTTATGAAATTTTTTTGTACAAAAATTAATTTAACTTTTAAAAAATTTGTCAAAATTCGTTGAAACAAATTTAGATAGATTTTTTAAAAAGTTTAACTTTTTTAGAGTTTAAAAAAAGTGAAAACTTTTGAATTTTTTAGAGTTTCTGTAATTTTTTTTGAGTTTCAAATACATCTTTACACGCCAAATTATATTTCTATGCCTTTTCAAAGTTTTTTTTTTCTTTTTACTTACAATTTTGATTTTAAATACATATACTTTTAAACTCTTTGGATTTATTAAAAATTTTAAATTTAGAATATTTTTAACCTTTGAATTTGTTCAATGATCAAAATTATTATATTAATATCTTTTAATTAATGATTTTATTTTTACAAGTTATTTTTATAATTAAGTAAGTTTGCTTTATAAATCTAAACTTATGGATTTATGAGTTAAATTATAAAAGAAAAGAAGTACAAAAAATCAACTAACCCACCCACTAGCTAATTTTTTTTTGTTCTACCGTTATTTTATTAAAAATTTTGGTAATTGTTTTTTTATTTATAATTTTGGTAATTGTTATCTAATTGAAAATAATTCGGAGAATGTCGTTAATAAAAACACTATTCCAAATAACATCTTCCTACTTGATCAAATTTTAGTGCATTAAGAAAAAATTAAATTGTTAGGCGTTTCGAAAATGAAAGCACTACATCAAAAAGCGTTATTACAAACCTATAATCATTATTTCATATAGTATGTTCTATAGCACCTGAAAGCGCTCTATCATGTGGCGTTTTCTAGGTTTCAAAAAATTTAAACCCAACAATCCCACTCCTTCTCATTCTAGTTTCCTCTCTCTCTCTCTCTCTCTCTCTTTTGGTCGCCGAAGAACAATCGCGATGCCACCGCTCGTGTGGGTCGCTGCCGCCCCACTCACTGGCCTCCTCTCAGCTAAGGTAACATATATTATGATTTATTTCAAGAATTTTTGTGGATTGATTTGATTTGAATCCTTTACCACCTTTTTTTTTTAAGGATTTTATCTATATTTTTTTTTTAGAATTGTAATTACTAAAAATAAAAAATTATTTCCAGAATTGAATAAGACAACAACCATTGAAAAAATTACTGTTCCTTTTATTGTTTTCCTATTATAGCTTGACAATTTAAGTCATTTTCTAATTAATTTTTTGTTTAATATGTCAAAATAATATTATAAGAAAATTTTCCAATAAAAGTATAATTTTTAATTAAAATTTACAATAAAAGCAACCTTCCACGCTTGTAGTTTCAAGACCGAGAATATCATCTTCAATTTTCACAAATATGAAACTTTGATCTTTTTTATATAATAAATTACTATTTGTGTAACTAAGAGTTAGAGGTTTATTTTTTTGAGGCAATGTTCTACGATCCCAAACCCAAAAGTTTTTTCTGTTCTTTAGAAAAAAGAAAAAAGAAAACAGAAACAGGTAAGAGGTTAGTATTATTTTTAAGGTATTATTTCTTGCATTATGAAAATTTATTTTTCCTTTTTTTTTTTTTTAAATATTATCTAACCTTAGAGTTATTTAATAATAAAGATTTTACTAGTTTACTTATCACTTAAAGTTATATTTTTTATTTTAAATTATTTCATTTAAGGTAAAAAAAACTTAAAAATAAATATGATTGGTTTTTATATTTAGATTTCCACATTTATAAAGCTATAAAAAGAGTACCATGCGCCTTAACTGTGTAGATTAGAAAAATCATTATGCGTAAAGATATTAATTCGCTTTAGAACATTTGGTATCAATTTAAACTAGGATTATTTTTTTGGGGGGGGGGGGATGGGGAAAAAGTTAATGCGTTGGCTCAATAAGCGAATTTTTAAAGCCAAAAAAATCTTAAAATCACAAAAGCAAAAAATGTTTAAAAATTATAACTTTTTCAATTTTTCACGAACGTGATAGGTTTAAGTTTTTTGTTGAATTTTCAAAAATCTTACCTAATTTTCATATAATAAATTAAAATTTAAAAAAAAAATTACAAAATTATATTTAAATAGATATATTTTAATTAAATTATAAAATTATAATAAATTAATTGTTACCAAAATTTTAAAATTATCATTAAAAATTTAATGTTAGCCTTACCAAATTTTTGGCATTAATATTATTGAATCGATTATAAAGCAATTATAGTAATTTTTATATAAAATAATTAGTTTTATTTCAATTAATACCGAATATCTTTTGCACAAAAAATTAAAAAAAAGTCAGTTATTTTGACACATTACCAAACGCTTCAAACTAACTTAAATACTATACATATTTCAACCGGTTTTCTAACTTAAAAGTTAGTACCAAACGGACTTTTAGTGTTAATTGCTATTCATTATGGTAAAAACGTCTCAAAGATGCAAATTTTCTCCTTTGAAAATTGGCAACTTCCTTCGATAAAAGTAATTATGTGTATGGCTTAGATGATTAGCCATGAAGCCTCAACATCCCTCCGAAAATGTGGCATTATCCCCGATGCATGAAACACAAAAACCAAATGTAATAGTGAGAGGGAGTATATCTCAAAATTTGTGGAGTTGAATAAGAGCACAAGGTGGGCTATAGATTCAAGCAAAAACAACAGGGACAAGAAGTCCAAATATGCATATACAAAGAACAAAATTAAACAAAAACATCATTGCATTTCATTTCCAAAAATGTTTTGAGTGCAAAAAATTTTAATGACCATTAATTGAGAAAAAATGAATAACACTTTCTTATCATATATGTTATTTGATAATTTTTGTTATTTTTCACATGCTTTGCATAATATCTCATTGAACATGGAGTACAAATTTAGAGATTTCTCCAAAACTTTCCTTTAGACATGAATATGCCTTAATAAGTTAAACTAATGAGGAGATTTTGTTAGTAATTGAAAGTATCATGGTTAAAGATTGTGTCCTTTTTTTGTTATTGGGGGGGGGGGGGGGAAGTATTGTATCAACATCCCAAGGGTTGTCACACGGTCATTACTACAAGCAATGCATTCGGGAGCTTCTGAGTGGAAGATACGAGGAGTTAGTCACCAAGTTGTGCTCCATGTTGGGTGTGCAACAAGGTCGAGTCAACATTAAAGTCATATGTCATTACGTGTATCTATTTGGAGACACCGTCCGTACGTAAGGGCTTAGATTAGATGACGATTACTCAATTCGGACATTGTTGAAAGGAATCAAGAAGTTGAACTGGTCTCACACCAAATTGTAAATACAGTATGAAGTTACATCATTCAAGTCTCTCGTACGTGCACCATTAATCCTTGAATAAGAGCCAATTCCCATTGCCAGCTCAAGAAAAGAACATAATATTTCAAGTGAAAAACTTTGTAGCCACATAGCTACAGATGTTGCTCAATGGGATGCGAACCGAGAGCTAACTGATCACCGGTACCAAATGGGAGTTAATGATTCAACTGAGCCGCCATGCATGGAGAACATGATGGCTGAGCCTGAAGATAACCAAGTACTTGGTATAGATTTTGATGACGATGTGGATTTTAATGTGGGCTTCAGTGTCTCCTAAGGAGTAAATGAGAAAGAGCCTGAATTGCATCGACTTGATTCACAAAAATTTGCAACATTGCCTGAAGTTAGCACTACCGACTCCACATTAGGAGTTAATTGTAAATGGTGGGATGTTAACAGTCAGGAACTTTGCACTGGTATTCTATTCAGGAGGACAATTGCAACCATAGACAAGGAATAGTGGCTGACCGAGGCTAGACGAGTAGTGACCCTATCATCTTCCCTGGTGACAGACCATCATCATTTATTATTGGAGCTAGATGATCCAGTTCTACAGGAGCTATACCCTCTATTTCTGCAAGAGCCGGACACTTTAGCTCTCCAAGAGTGCCACCATCGACTTCTGCTAGTCCACCATAACCAATTATTGATTCACATCATCCATTAGAGAGCATTGATGACTACATTATAATCATGGATGATATGGGTACTACACAATCACCACTATTGCTGCCTACACCATCAGATCCTACCACTAGCATAGCACCGCCATCACAAGAGGATATCATAGCACCTCCTCCTCCCAGACAGTATACTAGAAAGAAGGCCAGAACTTATTTTGACCTGAGTATATAGTTGCCAGCCCATTTAAAGCTACCTTATGACCTACTGCCTCAATCACAGCCTACACAACCACAGACTCAGCCACAAGTGAGGAAGGAAAAATAAACCCTCCTCATAATAGGATGCACTCTTCTTATGGGACAGAGTAGGCATCATCTAACCCGAGTTTTGTAGGTTCATTGTTCTAATACTAGAATGTAAAATTCTATGATGTATATATCTATGATGTTCATGTTAATGTTATATTCTATAAGTTAGTTTATATATTTTGTTATTATATATGAAAAATCTTATTTCATAGTTGTCATATTATTTAAAAGTTGTTATTGTTTTAGAGTTTAAGTTTGTTTTGGTTTGTTTATGTATTCAAAAGTTGTTTGTTTTAGTTTGTTATTATTTTTGAGTTTTAGTTTGTTTTAGGTTGTTATTGTTTCAGTTTGTTTGTATATTTTGATATTATTTAAAAGTTGTTATGTTGGTGTTTTAAGCAGCTATTGCATGTTAATGGGGGCATAGAGAAGGAATAGGCAAGTTAGGGGAGCTATGGCAGTAAGAAAACGCTATATGAAATAGCATTTAGAGACTTGGAGAAAGCATCGTTTGATCTAGCGTTTTCTTAAATTTCAAAGGAGGATGCTATATCATATAGCGCTTTCTGACTCAATACAAAACGCTACTCCTGTGATACCCTCACCTTTTGAATGAAGAGAAACCATAAATTTTTGTAAGTATTGGGAAGCTAGAATGAGTTACCTTGCTTGTGTCTGTTGGTAGTAATTTATAATGAGATGTAAAATCCACATGGTGGCCGGCTAGATGGTGTTCTAATAGAGTAAGAGTGGTTGACTTAAAATGTGAAGAAGAATTGGAAAGGGATGAGGTGAACTGGCCATTGAGAAGGTTGGCACCAATTGTGACTAAGTAACTTTGATTTTGACTATTTGACTTCTATGAGGATATATATATATATATTAATGAGAAATGAATGGGTAGAAGAGGAAATGGCTGGCCAAAGAGTGGTAGTCTTCCAATTGAGTCTGTTATTAACTGTAAGTCAAAAGAGGCATTAAACATGTGGGACCCATGAATTAATGGTTGGGAGACTAATTGTCTCTTATATACATATATATGTATATTGGTTAGTGAGAGTATTAAATGGCAAGATCAAGTGTGGTGTGAGGAGGGAACAAGTGGCTAGGAGAAAGAGTGAGACAAACTTAGCTAAGAAGCCATTCGGCCAAGGGAGGAGAACCAAAGAACCATTGCTTCATCTAGCTATAGAGAGAGCTAGGAGAAAAGAGAAAAGAAAAAGGAAAGTAAGAAGAGAAGGAGAAGAAGTACCAAGAAGAAAGGAAGGTCAAGAGAAGAGAGTGAGTTCGTGAAGTCTTGGAAGGTTGGAGCTAAGTTGAAGACACCTTAGAAGCTATTCCCATCTTGAAGTTCTTGAAGAACTTAGGTTAGGATTTGAGGTAGGGAATTTCTAACTCTCCTAATATAAATTTAAGGTCTTATTCTTCTCTTTTGAACTCTATTGATGTGGTAAATAGCAAAGGAAACCATAACACCTTGTAGGGAACCAAAGGATCTGAGCTAAACTCGGGTCGAAAGTCCCGGTACCTACGTCCCGTTCCTGAGGGCAGTGTATTGGTTTATGCATATGCATGGGTGTAGCGTCGCCCTGGGTTGCCATCCTAAAGAACACCGGGGGCGTAGTGTCGCCCAGAACAAACACGCCGGATTGGTACCCAATCCCCGATGATTATGTGAAAGATTAATATGTGATGCATACACAAGATAAACAAGTTAATGGTTTAAATGTTAATAATGCACACCCTGACACTTGAAAAAGCATGTGAAACTTGCTTATAAATTGTGGGTTCAGATATTTGCTATCATGTTATGGATATTGGATTGTTGTTTTTTTATTGTGTCACGATCATTGCATGCATCATATTTATATTATGGTGAGTATCGTGGGCACACGCCGTCTGTGCTCACGTCCCTACAGATTTCTATGCAGGACCCACTCAGGACGATTAGGAGGGACCTAAAGAAAAAGGCTAGGAGAGGAGATGCCCTTGTCATTGCAAAAGTTGGACTAGTTTTGAGTTTCATGAAATGTATTTTGAGAAGACATTGTAATGTACATATATTTCATTTGATTGTGGGTTTGTAATGGCCTTAAGGCCGAAACATGTATAAATTCATAGCCTTTCAAAATATTGGATCTTTTACACTTCTATATTGGCTAATGTTAGTCCGGGTGTGCGGCCTTTGATAAACTAGTATGTTTAGTTTGTAAAACCGTTGCATGGTTGTTTGGCAGCGTATATATTTTGCACAGGTATTGCTATTAGGTACACCTTTTGACAAAATTTAGACCATTGTGTAGCAGGGAAAGTTTTGTGGGTTTGTTACATGACCAATGTGCTTGCTCTGATATGATGACCAGGTTTTTATGCTATGTATGATTTACACTCACCCCTCGGGTCCCCGGACCCGAGGCGTGACAGAATGATATCAGAGCCTAAGTCCGACTACTTAGCGACATGGGAACCCTTGTGTTTCATTATGCATGATTATATGACATTGAAGATATGTGTTTACATGATTTACTTGTTTAGCAATATGTAATAGTATTGATCTTATGGGAAGGTTTACCATAGTGTATTCTCTTATGCTTAATTAGAATGCCACCACGACAAAAGCAAAGAAGAAGAGGTTGAGGTCGAGGCCGAGACAAAGGACGAGGCAGGGGAGGAGTGGTTGCCCCAGTACGAGGGCATGAAATTAATGCCTCTATTTCCTAAGAACAAGAGGTGGAGCATAGTGCGGTGGCTGAAATGCCACCAATGCCCCAAGGTGAAGCGGCGCCACCTGTAGCACTAGAAGTGCCTCAACATGCTGCAGCTGACGCCGGGGCCTTTTTCCAACAATTAGCCACTGCTATGGCCCTAATGGCGGGAGAAGTAAGAGCGGCACCCCAACCGTAAGTGCAAGTGGGTGTCAGTAAAAGTAATCTAGAGCAATTCAAGAGGATGAAGCCTCTTAATTATGACAGTGTGGCGGACACCGAGGTGGCCGGACATTTTCTGAATGAATGTGAAAAGATCTTGGAGGCCCTGGAGATCATTGAGCCTACTACTTGTGTCACCTTGACTGCCTTTCAATTGGTGGGGCGAGCTTCAATATGGTGGAAGAGTATAAAAGAAGCTAGGGGACATGTGGGGCTTTCATGGGAGAAGTTTAAAGAAAAGTTCAGAGACCACTTCTTTCCCCAGTCATTGCGGGAGGAATTCACCGGCCTAATTCAAAGGAATATGATGGTGCTTGAGTACGAGTGGCAGTTCACTGACTTATCCAAATATGCACCAGAGTTAATTTTCACCAACCGATTGAAGTGCCAGAAGTTTGAACGGAGTTTGAAGCCAACTTTACGCAACAAAATAGTAATGCTCTGCATTATTGATTATGAGGAGTTGGTGGATAGAGCCATGATAGTAGAGAGGGATTTTTTGGAAACTAAAACCATAATTGAAGGTCGGCGTGGCCGGGGTAGAGGAAAGTAGTAAGAAGGGGAAGCCAGAAAGAGGCAGAAAGGAGGTGCATCTTCTTCTCAGGGGTAGCCAGCCCAATCAACCAGCGTGACCTCCAGACCACCCAGAAGAACGGAGACGGGGTAGCCCATTTGCTATAATTGCAGACAGCCCAGACATATGAAGGTTGAATGCCCACAATTGCGAGGAATGACTAAAGCCTCAAGTCAACCGGGAGGTGGGATTCTGGTAGATAATCGGGTGTGTTATCAGTGTAGGTAGATAGGGCATATCCAAAGATTTTGGCCCCAACTACAAGGAGATGCCGGCAGGAGAATGGGGCCAGGAGGCCAGAGCTTTCAAAGTTACCGTACATCAACATCCCAGCAATATACGCAGCCAAGGGGTCCATCAGCAAGAATGTCTCAGAGTAGAGCATCTCAACCACCAAGTCCGTCGGGTCAGAGAGGTGGCAGACCATCCACCAATCAAGTTTAAGGGCGGGTATTTGCTATGACCTAGCAAAAGACATCGGCGGAGCCACTAATTACTCGAGGTATTTTTCGAGTATATTCTTCCTATGCTGTGGTATTGTTAGATACGGGGGCTTCCCATTTATTTATCTCTACTCAATGTGTATCTGCATTGGGATTAGAGGTTAGTCCTATGGACTTGTTGTTACTAGTGGAAACACCGACTGCCAGATTTTCTTCATTAACATCCGTGGTTAAAGAGTGTGAACTTTGGGTGGAAGATGTATTTGACAAGAGAGAAGTGGTGGTCCCCACAGATTTAATTGTATTGGAAATGCAGGACTTTGATGTTATCTTAGGAATGGATTGGCTTGAAACTTATCAAGTCATAATTGACTGCCCCAACCGAAGGGTAACCTTGTGTACTCCCGAAGGCATGTCTATTCGTTTCCTGGTGGACCGATATACTATGCCTGAGTTGCCCTTGTGGAGGAGCCAAAGAAAGGCCGATTTGTGTGCTTTATTTGCTAGTATGGTGTTGGAAGATGAAGATGAAGAATAGAAAGCTAAATTACCCAAGGTAGTTGATGAATTTTTCGATGTGTTCCCAAAAGATTTGTCAGGGTTGCCACCAAAACGGAAGGTGGAGTTTAGTATTGATTTGATACCGGGCACCGAGCCCATCTCTATCCCTCCATACCAGTTGGCACCGGCAAACTTTCTGGGGCATGTGTTGTCCAAAGAGGGAGTGGCAGTTGATCCCTCTAAGATTGAAGCAGTCTCGAACTGGTCACAGCCAAAAACCGTATTTGAAATACGAAGCTTCCTCGGATTGGCGGGATACTACTGCAGGTTCGTGCTTGACTTTTCACGGCTGGCAGCTCCATTGTCTCGGCTCACGAGGAAAGGGATAAAGTTTGAGTGGAATGAAGCCTGTGAGACGGCATTTCAAGAAATCAAGAAGAGGCTGACCACTACCCCAGTGCTCATTATCTTAGAAAGAGAAGTGGGATACTCTGTTTATTGTGATGCCTCACGGGATGGACTGGGGTGTGTCTTGATGCAGAATAGAAGGGTGGTGGCCTATGGTTCCAGGCAATTGAAGAATCATGAAAGCAACTATCCCGTACATGATTTGAAATTGGCAGCCGTAATCGTTGCCCTTAAGACTTGGAGGCATTATTTATATAGTGAGAAATTCGAGGTTTTTTCTGATCGCAAAAGTCTTAAATATATTTTCACTCAGAAAGACTTGAATCTAAGGCAACGCCAGTGGATGGAGTATATGAAGGACTATGATTTTGATCTTCATTACCATCCCGGCAAGGCCAATGTGGTGGCAGATGCATTAAGTTGAAAGACTCAAAGTGTGGTGGCCAACCTAGCCTTGAAGGAGTGGAAAATGCTAGGAACACTCAATGAATTTGCTTTAGCTCTAGAGGATAAGGCAGAGAAAGGCATGTTATACACGTCAGTGACTTATCCAGCTTTGGTGCACAAGGTGATTGAAGCCCAAAGAACTGATAAAGAGACAGAAGAGATTTATCAGAAGATAGAGGGGTTACAGACTTGCCTGGTTGGACATTGAAGGAGACAGTGGTTAAGTATCAAGGAAGAACCTTTGTGCCCTCCGCTATGCGAGATGAAGTCATAAAAGAGTTTCATCAGTCAAGATTAGCAGTGCATCCAGGGGCAAGAAGATGTACCATGATGTAAAGAGATAATTTTACTGGGCTGGGATGAAAAGAGATGTGGCAGAGTTTGTGGGAAGGTGCCTAACTTGTCAATGGGTGAAGACAGAGCATTAACGACCAGCAAGCTTATTACAACCTTTGCCTGTATTTGAATGAAAATGGGAGCACGTGACCATGGACTTCGTCACAGGATTACCGAGGACAAGAAGGGGTTGTGATGTCATTTGGGTGATTGTGGATCGATTAACAAAATCAGCCCACTTATTGGTGATGAAAACAACTGATTCAATGGATTCCTTAGCCCGGTTATATATACGTGAAATTATGAAGTCGCACGAGATGTCTGTTTCTATCGTCTCTAACCGAGATTTCAGATTTGTTTCCCTTTTCTGGCACAATTTTCAAGTGGCGATGGGGACAGAATTATGCTTTAGCACTGCCTTTCATCCCCAAACGGATGGTCAGTTGGAAAGGACCATTTAGGTATTAGAAGATATACTTCGAGCCTATGTTTTGGATTTCAAAGGGAGTTGGGAAGAGCAATTGCCACTGGTGGAATTTGCTTACAACAATAGTTATCAAGCTAGCATCAGCATGGCACTTTTTGAAGCTTTATATGGGAGACCTTGCTGTTCCCCAGTGTATTGGACACAAATTGGAGAAGCGGCCATGATTGGACCTGAAATAGTTCGGGAGACAAATGAGAAAGTAAAGCTTATTAGACAACGGTTAGAGACGGCTAAAAGCCGATAGAAAAGTTATGCGGACTAACGGAGGCGACTGCTGGAATTTCAAGTGGGGGACCACGTGTTTTTAAAGGTTCCACCCTGAAAGGGGCAAGTTTGCTTTGGTAAATGAGGGAAGATGTCTCCCTGTTTCATTGGTCCGTTTGAAGTTTTAGAAAGGGTGGGTGAGGTAGCTTACCGCTTAGCGTTACCACCACAACTCTCCGGTGTGCATGAAGTATTTCACGTTTCTATATTACAGAGATACGTTCCGGACCCTTCTCATATATTGGATTGGGTGGAGTTAGAGGTAGACTCAGATGCCAATTACGAAGTGAGACCGGTCCAAATTTTATACACTCAAGACCAAGTGCTACGAGGCAAGATAATTCCCTTGGTTCGAGTTTTATGGAAGCACCACAATATCGAGGAGTCAACTTAGGAGCGTAAAGCGGAAATACGAGAACGATTCCCTTCCCTGTTTTCTTAGTTGTCCTGTAAGGAGTTGTATCTTCCCATATATTGTAAAAATTTCGAGGACGAAATTTTTGTAAGGAGGGGAGAATATGATACCCTCACCTTTTGAATGAATAAAAACCATGAATTTTTGTAAGTGTTGGGAAGCCAGAATAAGTTGCCTTACTTGTGTTTGTTGGTAGTAATTTATAATGAGATATAAAATCCACATGGTGGCCGGCTGGATGGTGTTTTAATAGAGTAAGAGTGGTTGACTTAAAATGTGAAAAAGAATTGGAAAGGGATGAGGTGAACCGGCCATTAAGAAGGTTGGCACCAATTGTGACTAAGTAACTTTGATTTTGACTGTTTGACTTCTATGAGGATATATATATATATATTATTGAGAAAGGAATGGGTGGAAGAGGAAATGCCCGGCCAAAGAGTGGTGGTCTTCCAATTGAGTGTGTAATTAAGTGTAAGTCAAAAGAGGCATTAAGCATGTGGGACCCATGAATTAATGGTTGGGAGACTAATTGTCTCTTATATACATATATATGTACATTGGTTGGTAAGAGTATTAAATGGCAAGACCAAGTGTGGTGTGAGGAGGGAACAAGTGGCTAGGAGAGAGAGAGAGACAAACTTGGCTAAGAAGCCATTCGGCCAAAGGAAGAGAACCAAAGAACCATTGCTTCATCCGACCATAGAGAGAACTAGGAAAAAAGAGAAAAGAAAAAGGAATGTAAGAAGAGAAGGAGAAGAAGAACCAAGAAGAAAGGGAGGTCAAGAGAAGAGAGTGAGTTCGTGAAGTCTTTGAAGGTTGGAGCTAAGTTGAAGACACCTTGGAAGCTATTCCCATCTTGAAGTTCCTGAAGAACTTGGGCTAGGATTTGAGGTAAGGAATTTCTAACTCTCCTAATATAAATTTAAGGTCTTATTCTTCTCCTTTGAACTCTATTGATGTGATAAATAGCAAAGGAAACCATGACACCTTGTAGGGAACCAAACTAAACTTTTGGAACCTAATTAGGAGTAGAGTTGATGATTAGTTTGAATTGCATAGCGATAGGTGATAGGAGGGGAAGGAAGAGAATTGTGAGAACTTTGAGTAAGGATAAACTTGAGAGGTAAAAAGAATGATGTATGATGGTAATTAGTACTTAAAAAAGAACATGGGTAGGGTATGGAGGGAAGAACCTGAGATTAGCAAAAACCCAGAAGAAACGCACTCCCGGTGGGCGCTCGAGCTACAATGTTCCCAGAAATCACTCTCGGTGGGCGTCCGATTGAGTAATGGGCCGTGCGCCCGACGCCTTGGGTGCCCAATTGAGCATGCCTTGGGCGCCCAAGCTACTTTGCTAAACCTCAACTCTAGTTTGCACTCTCTTTGATGTATACCAACTTCACCTCTTGCTACATGGAACTTCTTAAATGAACCCTTCTAGTTCATTTCATATATGCATCATCTTGATTGTGGCATGTTACATTTGACTTGATTTGATGAATGGGATGTTGTTTGAGATAACAATGCTTGAGAGAACCCCTTGAATCATCTTGATTACGGTTAAGTGAATGACAAGTGATTTAAGATGAGAAAACTCATTGAATGACTTGTATTGCTACCATGAATTCACAAAATGGAATTATGCTACATGTGCACACAATACATAACTTACAAACCTAATGGAAAGAAAAGAAAACGAAATGATTAGTTGTGTGCCGAGGATTGTGGGAAACGAAAAATAAGAAAGGTCTGAGATACCCTCGGGTTGAAAGTCCCGGAACCTGCGTAGGGTTTGGTGGTTCATACCAGTAGGTTAGTAGCCTACGAAATGAGGGCAGTGTATTAGCTTATGCATACATACGGGTATAGCGTCGCCCTGGGTTGCCATCCTAAAGAACGCCGGGGGCGTAGTGTCGCCCAGAACAAGCACACCGGATTGGTACCCAATCCCCGATGATTGTGTGAAAGATTAATATGTGATGCATACATAAGATGAACAAGTTAATGGTTTAAATGTTAATAATGCACACCCTGACACTTGAAAAAGCATGTGAAACTTGCTTATGAATTGTGGGTTGAGATATTTACTATCATGTTATGGATATTGGATTATTGTTGTTTTATTGTATCATGATCATTGCATGCATCATATTTATATTATGGTGAGTATCGTAGGCACACGCCATCCGTGCTCACGTCCCTACAGATGTCCATGCAGGACCCACTCAGGATGATTAGGAGGGACCTAAAGAAAAATGCTAGGAGAAGAGATGCCCCTGTCATTGCTAAAGCTAGACTAGTTTTGAGTTTCATGAAATATGTTTTGAGGTGACATTGTAACGTACATATATTTCATTTGATTGTGGGTTTGTAATGGCCTTAAGGCCGAGACATGTATAAATTCATAGCCTTTCAAAATATTGGATCTTTTACACTTCTATATTGGCTAATGTTGGTCCGGGTGTGCGGCCTTTGATAAACTAGTATGTTTAGTTTATAAAACCACTACATGGTTATTTGGCAGCGTGTATATTTTGCACAGGTATTGCTATTAGGTACACCTTTCGACAAAATTTAGACCGTTGTATAGCAGGGGAAGTTTTGTGGGTCCGTTACGTGACCAATGTGTTTGCTCTGATATGATGACCAGGTTTTCATGCTATGTATGATTTACACTCACCCTTCGGGTCCCCGGACTTGGGGCGTGACAACTCCAAATCATGTTTTCAAACTTGTGTAAAAACACCAAACAATTTAGCGTTTTCTCAATGTCTTGAAATTTGATCAAGTGGGAAGACACTATTTATAATAGTGTTTTGAAGATTTTAGAATCGCTATTCGGAATACTATTTTCATTAATAGTATTCTCCAAATTATTTTTAATCGAACAGCAATTGCCAAATCTTTTAAGAAAATAACTGTAGAATAAAAAAAAAAAAAATTCCCTACTTACCAGTCAGATCAAACTAAAAAAGATGGAGGGAATGTTTGTGGAATTAAAACATTTGTACGAAAGCAAACGTATATGCAACTATGTGAGAAGATTTCTATGAATACTGAATTTTGTTTCCATTGTTTTTTTCTCTTTTGTCTGTTAAATGAAATTTATCATCCAGAGGTCTGTTGATTTCTATTTTGCCCTAGGTGACATCCGAAATTGTTTTTTTTTTTTCACTTTAGAACTTTATTAACCTCATTCATTTTGTCCTATTTTTGATTTCCACAATGTGTTTGGTTAGTAAGAAAATATTGGAATAAAGAAATGAACGTTCTTGTTTGGAACCCAGAATGAAAGGCATTAAGAATGAAGAAAATTGTGAAAGAAACATTAAATAACTTTTTCATGATGTTATAAAAAGAAAAATATCTCTCTTTGTTTTATTTTCCAAGAAAATAATTCTTTGTTTGTTTAGATTTAAAGTAAATTTAAAAATAAAAAAGAAAATAATCTAAATTAAAAAAATAGATTTTTCTTTGATTTAAAGATAAAATAGACTTAAAGGATAAAAATGTTACTTATCTTCCAATAGGTTAATGTATCCACCACCAGAAGTAATTATTTTATAGGGGTATTGTCTTTATACTTTTGTACTTAGGGTGAAAATTTCTTACACCATTCCTATAACTTGTTATTGTACACTAATATCCCCTATACTCATAACTAAAATTTAAATTTACACAAAATTATTAAATTTTACTGTGCGTGAGATATACGCGCATTAAAAATGCAAGTATCCAATTTTCAACCAAAAAAAAATAGTGAATTGTCACACCCCGATTTCAGGATACATATTTAATCCCTTCAATAGGGTGGACACTCATAAATCTTTCACAACAATGATCACATTTTATGTACATACAAATAAGTATAACATCTTACAAATTATAACTTTAAGTTTATTCCTGCAGACACCAATTATTAACATAATTACTAGATTTAAAAGAAAGAAATAGACAGCTCGGGTTCTTTTCCAACACATGCAGCCATTCTTAACTCAACCTGAAAAGAATTGAATTTTAGGTATAAGTGTTACACAATCAGTGAAAGTATTATATTTAAAATAAAAAAAAATAAATTATTTACATTTTACTTTTATTACATAATTTAAGGTCACTTTTCATTCATATTAGATACTATCAAAACTCATCCTCACGTTTCACCCCAATTAGCCATTCCATGATATATATATCCATAGTTAGTTATATACCCTAAATCAGAATTACCAAGAATTAAATTTAGCAAATGATAATAATATCACGTTATATCATTAACACTATGTTTCATTCATCGACTTTTAGCATTATATTATGTCACATCTGTCAATAACACAAATATGTTATTGCATCATTATCACCATCTTGCAATCATCAGCCTCGTCACATCATTGTACCATGTTCGACAATGAATATAGAAATTATCTCATCATGTCATGATCATCACATGCCTCATCTAGCAATGTCATGTTATATATGTATAATGAATAATTTCAATGTTATTGCAGCACACAGTTAGCCCCATCTAGCCTATGAGTTGATATCTCAACTACAAACAGTGAATTTAATTAGCATATCCTATTAGCCCCATTTAACTTGACCTTATCTGGCCTTAGTTTTGGTCCCATCTTACTTGGCCCCATTTGGCCTCAATGTATATGTAATGCACACAATCCATGCAGTGTAATAGTATTTACTATTTTAATTATTACTATACTTTATTATTATTTTTTTCCTCAAGCAAAAATATCACTTCACATCTAACATACCCTAAGCAATCATAATTCATCATTACCACACTTAATTCACAAACAATAAATAATTTTTCACATAAAATATCAATTCCACATTTTAACATTTTATAAATATCATATATCACTATTAATACAATTAATTCATAATTCTTTACATAACAATATCAACTCTACTAATTATCATTCTGTACATACTTATAATTCAACATTAACCAAATTAATTTCCCAATAATAATGTTAACAGTCACATTTATTATTTCAAAATTAATCATGAATCACTATTACTTAATCAGTTCATAGATCGTCACTATTTTAGTATTACCACAAATAATTTCTCTTATGAAATTATAAATTTTTAGAATAATCATTTAATATCATTTAATATTTCTCACGATTTATTTCTTAAATAAAAATCACCTTTGCTATCCCTTCACCATCAATACAATTATTACATAATTAATTAATATTATTATTTTTTCGTTTATGTACACAGATTATTCCATAAATAATTACTATTTTATCATCAATCTAATTCCTACATAAATATTTAATATTTCCATATCAATAATTTCTATACATATTATTTTCCCATAAATAATCAAGAAAAATATCAATTCGTAATTATTACTCCATAATTATTTATAATTCACTGTCAACATAGCAGTTTCATGAATAATCAATTTCTTTACATAAGTAGTTCTTCAAATAAAAATTAATTATTACAATAAAGTTTTCCTAAATAATCTCAATTTCTCATTAAAAAAATCAACTCACAATAATTATTATTTCTTATTACAAATAATTCAATGTTAAAAAGATAAAATTTATCAGTTCGCATTTATCACCTTTTACCTTTAAGTTTAATATACCCACCTGATAGCAAATTTTTTAACAATATGCAGGTATTGAGGTGGTTGCTCTTGACTATCTCCAAGTCTTAAATTTAACCTAAAGAAATTAAAGAAGTAAAATCTAACAAACAGCATACAGCTATTACATTTTTAACGTATTAACTAATTTAAACTGTAATAAAATTAATATATAAGTTACTAAAATAAAATACTTTACCTTCCTTTATAATTTTCTTCCCCTTGTCGCAACTCTTTTCTTCCTCTATGCCTTTGTTTCTTCTGCGATGACTTTTTTTTTTTTTTTTTCTTTTTTTTTTTTTTAATCCTTTATCGATTTTTTTCTCGCTAAGCCACCAAAGCTTGTTATTCACACAAACATATATATATACTACTTGGTGGCCAAGGTAATCCCTTACATGTGACCACTTCTTTTCTTTTTTTTTTTCCTAATTTTCCAAGACTTCCTTACCATACACATACCCACACTACTATTCATAGGCCCCACACCCTTTTAATTAGTTTATCTCCTATCTCACATTTATCTATTAGATATAACTCCCACGTGGCTATCTTCAATTTATTTAATTTAGCTAATATATATACATATTACTAACTTAATTTAATATTTAAATAACACAACACCAAATTAGCTACTAATTGTCCAATTAATGTTAATTTAAAATTTAAAATAATACCCACTTAACACAACTAAAATTTCTGAGCCTAAAATAGAAAAATTAAATTAAAAATTCAGGATATCACATGAACAGACAAAAAAGCCTTTGGGAGTTAAAGAAGACGACCTACAATGTCTTCTTCTCGTTCATCTTTGTTCGTATATGAAGCTTTTTTGCCAAAGTTCAGGAAGAAGACAAGGGAAATTGGGATGTCATCTTCCTCTTATGCTTCTCGATCTATGTCTAAAGGTGCAATGTTTTCTATGCAAAAGTATTATTGTGGCATAGTGGCTCTCATACGAACCTCATTGACTAAAGCTAACATGGGTAAAAGGCTTCAAGATTGCAAAAGATACAGAAGATCTGGGGTAAGTTTTTTTTTGGGCTTGATTTAGGTATTTCTTGTTTATGATGTATGTAATTTGGAGTAAAGAAATTTCAAATTTTGAGGCAAAAATTTTAATGTAATTGATTACTATCTGCAATTAAAAAAATGGAAAAAAAAAATAAACCCAAGAATAATTCAATTTTAAACCTTGAGAGTTTTAGAAATTGAAAAATTTTGTATAATTTTTTTTAACACTTTTCATTTATTTAAATTGTGGGGTGTATCAAATTGTGGTTCCTTTTAGATAGATTGACCCACCAATGTGTGAATGTGGAAAAGAGGTGATTCTAAAACTTTTCGAAAAGATTGCTAAATTGGAGAGGAAGGGGAAAAAATGCAGTGCAAGGAAAGGGATATACAAGTATACTTTTGCTAGAATTTGGCTAGGGATAGGCTGCCTGATAATTTACTTGGTTTCTTCTTGTAATGACTAATAAGGCCTTTGTAATTTGAATATTTTTATTAGTTTTAGTTGCCTAACTAGTTATGAACTTCTTAATTTTTTTTTTTTTTTAAGATTTTAGTGTATGTGATACCCCGTGTTCATGCGATGAATGAATATAGTATTGGAATCAAATCGGGATAAGTTTGAATGTGTAATAGTGCTTGGAGATCAAGGGTGGATTGATTTAAGTGTTGGGGTGAAGTGGGAAATTCCAGAAGAAAACCAGCCTCGACGGGCGCCCAAGCCCATGGCTAGGCAAGCGCCCGAGGAACCCTGCACCAACCAGGCCAAGATGGCTCTCGGCGGGCACCCGAGTCCTTGCTCAGGCATGCGCCCGAGGTAGCGTGCGCCTGAGCTGGCCCAAGATGCTTCCCCATTGTCTAGCCATTTGATATGTGAAAGGAAAATTTTGACTACGTCAACACCAAACTACTTTGACCATGTTTTGATCATGAGGGAGGAGAGGAGGCTCGGTTAAGGAACATTGGAAAACCATGAACCTTGTTTCTTTCTCTAATTTGGCTTTTGTGAGAGTTGGAATTTCATTTAATGGTGGTGGGACCAAGACAATTAAGTTTGGAAGACTTTGTGTATACTTATATATATATACATAGGAAATGAGTTAATGAAGGGAGAGATTTGGCCGGCCAACCTAAGCAAAAGTATATATATATATGTTATTAGTTGAAGACTTGCCATTGGGGAGATTGTGATTGGCTCTTGAGTAACAAGTTGGTTAGAGTAACTAAATTGGTTAGTAAATTAAAGGAGAATTAGATGAATTGGAACTAGTTTGATCAAAGGACAAAAAGGGAAAGTTAAAGGCAAGTCTTGCCCGAGAAGAGTAATACAAAAAGCAATTGGCCTTAAGCTTTCCACCATTCTACACATTTCGAAAACAACTCTTGAGAGCTAAGTGAGCAAGAAGAAGAAAGCTTCAGCCAAAGGAGAAGAGGAAGAGAAAGAAACAGATAAGAAGAAGAAGATGAGAAGAAAAGCCTCTTGAACCTTTGGATGTTAGTGATCTTAAGGCAAGGAGAGCAAGTTTGGAAGGAGAACTCATAGACCTATCTTGGAACCAAGAAGGAGTTAATTTCCACTTCCCTTAACAACCTTCAAGTTTCGGCTAAGAGAGAGAGACGTAGGGGGTACCTCACTTCCTTATTATGTATTTAGTTAGTTGTATATGATATCCTTAAAAACAAATCTTGTGTTGAGATGTATTGGAACCTAGAAATGAACTATTTGATGAGTTAGGGTGATTTGACTAACCTAAACCTAAAAGTTATGAGGTTGGTGATTTAATGGAAATGCATGGAGATGTTAACAGTTGTTCTGATGACTTATTTGCTCAATGTAATCTTAACTTGAAACATGGAAGTTTTAAACATTGAACCTTCACTTAAGCATAGAAGCTTGTTTATATATGCATGAGAAATACTTTGATCATTCTTATATACTTTTTCAATTGTTGTGGATGACATGAGTCATTGGGTGTAAAGGTTATGGAAATATGCTACCGGTTTTTCTTAAACCAAAACTGATATCTTTCTTGTTTGAAATGATATAAGTGATGTGGAAATGGAATGGTTTTAATTTTGAGCAAATGTTGACATTTGAGATATGCTATATGATGATGATTGAATGAAATGATGATTGATGAACGTAAGTGTACGAAAAAGATAAAATTGGTTGATTTTGAACGGGGATAGTGGGGTACAGAAAATAGTAGGGGCTGAGATACCCTCGAGTC
>JAVXUM010029107.1:0-20776 GCA_035590655.1 Pouteria glomerata | reverse complement strand
TCGATCCTTCGATCGTCGGTTCTCCTCGATCATCAATTACAATGGAGTCCGATTCCTTCGATCATCGATTTTCCCATCATCGTCGATCGTCAGTCACGGTGGAGGGTCGATTCCTTCATCATCATCGTCAATTGTTGATTTGTTCAACATCATCATCGATCTTCAATTCTTCCATTGGTGTTGATCGCCAACGATAGCTCTTCAATCGCCTCTCTCATCGTCACCAATTGTGGGGGTTATTTCTCTCTCTCCATTGTCGGCCACAGTTGGGTTCACTACACTATTTCTTCAACATTAAGATTATTCCAGTATTCTATTGTCATATTAGAGATGAAGGATACTGCCATTCAATCTGCTATGCAGACCAGAGAGTTATAGCAGATTCAAACTGTATATCGGTTGAACAGAAAAAATTATTTGAAATGGTCTCAATTTATTCGAACTATTCTAAAAAGAAAAGGCAAGATAAGCCATCTCACAAGAAAAGGACCAAAGCCAAGCGATCCGAAATTTGATGCTTAGGACGAGGAAGATTTGATGATTATGGCATAGTTGTGGAATTCTATTGACTCCTGAGATAAGTGATAGCTGTATGTTCTTAATCACTACCAAGAATATCTGGGATGCTGTTCAACAAACGTGTTTAAAGGCCAGAGATGCAGCTCAGGTGTATGAGATCAAAATCAAGATGGCAGCAACAAAATAGGGAAGCAAATCCGCTACGGAATATGCTAATATGCTAAAAAATCTATGGCAAGAACTTGACCATTATCGATGTATCGAGATGAAGTGCCCTAAAGATGTAGTGATTTTAGAGAACTACTTTGAGAAAGATCGAGTTTGACTTTCTTGCTAGACTTAACGATCAAGTCAAAATTCAAATACTTGGTAAGGATGAAGTTCCCTCTCTAAATGAGACCATTTCTATTGTTCGAACAGAAGAAAGCAGGAGAGGAGTCATGGTTTAACCTCAAACCTTGGAAAGCTCAACTATGGTAGCCAACGGAGGGAATCTCAAAGCAAGTTTGCAACAAACAATGACCACTAAGAAAGAAAAGGCAGATCGATCAATAAATCCAAACCGAGACAACAAGGATAGTTTATGGCGTACCCACTACAAAAAACCAACACACACTCGGGAAATGTGTTGGAAACTTTATGGCAAACCCTGTAATACAGAGTGGGGAAACAAAGGAAAGTAGAAGAAAAATAATGGGCAAACAAACATGACCACAATGCAGCAGAATGAGACAAAAACTTAGGAGCAAGTAGATTTTAATCGAGATGACAGAAAAGCCTTCAAGTACATGCTCCTTGGTACATTCAAGTAAGCTTTCTGTTTCCATTGGATTTCTCGGATGAAACCTTTACCAATTCCTGGGTCATGAACTCAGGGGCCACTGACCACATGACTTGCTCATCACAGAACTTTACCACATATAACCCTTGTCCAAGCACTCAAAAAATTTCCACAGCAGATGGTTCATTAACCACAGTAGCAGGTCTAAGAGATGTCTAAATCAGTCACTCACTTGTCCTAAACAATGTTCTTCATGTTCCTAAGCTGTCCACTAATCTTATCTCCATACAAAAACTTGCTCGAGGTTTGTGCTGCAATGTCATTTTTCACCAGAATTATTGTATATTTCAGGATCGGGAATTGGAGAAGATGATTGGACGTGCTAACAAATGAGACTAACTTTATTACCTCGAGAAGCCAAGAAATCCGAAGGACAACAAGAGTAAATCATCTTTATCAGTCCTTTCTGAGCATTGTTTATCCAATAAAGAAAAGGTCTGGTCATATCATCGTAGACTTGGACACCCATCATTCATGACTCTTAAAGTTCTATTTCCTTCTCTGTGTAAGGGATTAGAGATTGAGAAATTTCAAAGTGATCTGTGTCAGTTTGCAAAACACAAATGTGTATCTTTTCCCATTAATAATAAACGAAGTTCGATTCCATTTTATCTTGGTCACAATGATATTTGGGGACCTACTCCTATTTTGAACATTTCTGGTGCACGATGGTTTGTGTCATTTATTAATGATTGTGCTAGAGTCTCTCAGATTTTCCTACTTAAAAACAAGTCTAATGCGAGTTTTGTTCTCCCAAATTTTCATGAATTTGGGGTTAACATCGAACGGTTTCGTTCTGACAATGCCAAGGATTACTTTAACTAAACTTTGACTTCATTTTTTCAAAGGGAAGGGATAATTCATGAATCATCATATGTCAACAATCCACAATAAAATGGAGTAGCTGAAAGAAAGAATGGCCATCTTCTTAATACCACTCAGTTTTCCTACTTCGAAACAATGTGCCTAAGTCTTGTTAGGGAGAAGTAGTTCTAACCTTTGCCTATCTCATAAATCGGTTGCCTTTTCGAGTCTTGAATTTTCAGAGTCCCATGGAAATGCTTTCAAAATTCTATCCTAACATAAATATTTCCAACCATCTCATTCCTAAAATATTTTGGTGTAAATCCTTTGTCCATGTTCTCAATTTGAACAGGGGTAAGTTAGACCATCAGGCAATCAAATGTGTTTTTGTAGGATATTCTCTAACTCAGAAGGGTTATAAGTGCTACCATCCACCTTCTAAGAAATTTTGTGCTTCTGCAGATGTCACATTTCATAAAGTGAACATTTTTTTTCTGTTCCTTATCTTTAGGGGGAGAATATAATCATGGAAGATAAAGATTTCTTTCCTCTTGGCCTTCAACCATCATCCAAACCTGTGTCCCCTAATGTCCCTATTCCTACTAATGAATCTATCTCTGAACCCAAACCTAACTCTGAACCTGTTGAAACCAAAACCTCCAAACTTGTGGAACCCAAAACTACTTATGACCTTGTTCCTACTCAGTTGCCTCGGTTTGCTAATGTGTACTCGAGAAAGAAATATTCAGTCCCTAAACTTGCACCAATCCAAGAATCTGACTCGACTTATGGAAATGAGGTAACAGTTTCTAATTTTCCTTTGCAAACTGAGCAAGATTAGGATCTTCCTATCGCTATTAAGAAGGGAACTAAGAAATGCACTAAAACTCCATTGTATCCATTCTCTAATATTGTATCATTTGAAAAATTTTCACCTTCTCACAGAAGTTTCCTTGTGAATCTAAACAACATTTCTAACCCTACCACATTATCCAAGGTATTATCTAATAAAAATTGGAAGCAAGTTATGAATACAGAGATGGAAAACTTAGAAAGAATAAAATATGGGAGCTAGTAAATCTACTTGCAAGAAAAAAAAAAAAACTGTAGGATGTAAATGGGTTTATACAGTGAAATACAGAGCAGATGGGTCACTAAAGAGGTACAAGACAAGGTTAGTAGCTAAAAGGTATACTCAAACATATGGCGTGGTTTATCAGAAGACTTTTGCTCCCATGGCCAAAATGAATACTGTCAAAGTTCTATTATCCTTGACAGTAAATTATGACTAGGGGTTGCAGCAATTTAATGTGAAAATGCATTTTTGCATTGAGATTGCGAAGAAGAAATTTTATGGAGATCCCACCTGGATTTGGAAACAACATGGTTACTAATCAAGTGCGTAGGTTAAAGAAAGCTTTGTATGGGCTCAAACAGTCTCCAAAGGCGTGATTTGGAAGGTTTGCAAAAATTATGACAAACATGAGATACAAACAAAGTCAAAGGGATCATACATACTCAAGCTCAGGGGGAGTCGCAGTTCTTTTAGTTTCTGTAGACGATATAATTGTAACTGGAGATGATAAGGAGAGAAAATTCTTAAGACAGTGTTTGGCTAAAAATTTGAGATCAAAGAATTAAGAAGGCTAAAGTACTTCCTAGGGATTGAAGTTGCACACTCAAGGCGGAAAATCTTTCATCTCCCAATATAAGTAGATCGCAGATCTATTGAAAGAGACGGGAAAATTGACATGTAAACTAGCAAGCACACCAATAGACCCCAATCACAAGCTTAAAGAAGCTGAGGAAGATGATTCAGTGGAGAAAGAGATGTATCAATGTTTAGTAGGAGGACTCATTTATCCTTCCCACACAAGACCAGATATAGCTTATGCAGCCAGTGTGATCAGTCAGTTTATGCACAATCCCAAGGAAGTTCACATAGAAGTTGTAAATCGAATACTACAGTATCTTAAAGGAACCCTAGGCAAAGGAATTTTGTTCAAAAGAAACACGAGTTTGATACTTGAAGCATATACAGATGCAAACCATGCCGAATCAGTAATTGACAGAAGATCAACTTCCAATTACTGCACATTCCTTAGTGGGAATCTTGTGATATGGAAAGTAAAAAAACAAAATGTAATGGAAAGATCAAGTACTGAAGCAGAGTTTAGAACAATGGCTCTGGGCATTTGTGAACAATTGTGGCTAAAAATCATCTTAGGAGATTTAAAGGTTCGATGGGATGGCCCATGAGACTTTATTGCGATAATAAATTTGCAATTAGAATAGTACATAATATAGTGCAGCATGATCGCACAAAACATATTGAAGTAGACTGACACTTCATTAAAGAGAAGCCAGACAGTGGCCTAGTTTGTACATTGTCTACCGATCAACAAGTTGTAAATGTGCTTACCAAAGGCTTGAGTAATGCAAGGTTCCAAACAAATGTATCCAAGCTAGAAATGAAAAATATCTATTCACCAACTTGAGGGGAAGTGTAGGAAAATATTGTTATAATTATATTCCCATAATTAAGGGATTTAAATTTCTATAATTAAGAGATTTAAATTTCTATAATTATGGGATTTGATTAGGATTTAATTAGACAATTTTCTTATTTTGTAGTTAGGGTTGAGTATATATAAACAGTCTTATGCTATCAATGAAATACATAGAAAAATATTATATTCTTTCAAGTATTCTTGTTTCTCACAATAACTTTCTAAAACAACTATAAGGATTATTGTTCATATCCTTTTTCCAATAACAAAAATGATTTCTTACTAGTGTGGTATAAATAGGTACTTGTAATATAAAAATGAATAAATAAATATTATTTTTATACATACATGTATATTTTGTCAATGAACAAGGATTGAATAAAATGGATTAACTTCATTAAGGTAGTCATGTCATCTATTTATATACATCAAATTATTCATATTAGGAAAGAAAGTCATCTCCTATTCTAAGAAGAATAGCATGTTCATAAATTGACAATATTCACACCTTCTTATAGTCCTCAAACTCGAGCATATATATCATATGTTTCAAACTTGTTACAAGTGTATTTAATTCGAGACCTCCCAAGAGCTTTGGTGAATAAATTAACAAGTTAATCTTCCCACTTAACAATACTATTCTTGATGATATTATGAAAGATCTTCTCATTGGAAGTGGCAATCTATCTTAACGTGCTTGGTTATCTCATGGAATATAGGATTGGACATAATGCGAAATGCAGCTTGATTATCACATAATAGCTTCATAGGCCATGAATGATGAACTCTCAATTCTTCCATCATATATTGTATCCATAATAACTGACATAAAGTGTGAGCCAAAGCCCTTTAATTCTGCAATCGATCTTACAACCATTGACTATTTCTTACTTTTCCACGACACTAAATTGCTCCCAACAAATATGCAATAGCCAGTAGTAAACAGTTTATCTAATGATGATCCAACTCAATCTGTATCTATATATCCCTAGTTTGGAGTATGACCATGGTCTTTGATGTAGCACAGCGGAGTAGAAAATAAAGAACAAAGAAAACTAACTAATAATTAACTCAGTTCAATTCAATATCATTCAAAAACTGAATATCTCTTACAATTTCCAATCCTTATAGGCTATGGCTGAAGACCAAATCAAATAACTTCTTAAAATAAAGTAACAAAATCACAATAAAATCTCAAAATTTAAGTAAAACAAATAACTCCTAAAAATCCTCACTTCTACAATAAACCTAACCAATTCATTATGGAAATGTCCAATTCATTATGTTTTCATCAGCATTGTGCCAACAATACATTTGTCCATGAAGGAAAATTGGGCAGAATAATAATTATCATAAATTTCCTACTGATGTTATTAGTGGGAATAACGATTTTAACGGATGTAACTCAATATTGACTTTTGCATTGCCTACTTATTACCTCATATCATTTTGTCAAAATTTGCATGCCAATGATCTTGGACCATTCTATATCCTTTGTAATCAAGTCCCAATGCAATATTTTTTACATTGCCATGTGATATAAGTTTTGTCACAAGTCGCAATATAGAGAACTTGTTACCTTGTCGAGACATCTTTAGACCTTAATAATTATCTGCAGGTTATGGTAATATTTTCATGCCAGTTCTAGTTCCTTCACCTCTTCAGCGGTGCCCATGTGCATTCAATGTTGAGGACCTCATTTTTCTTCAACTCCATATATGTTTTGTCAAGTGAAAAATGCAAGCAAATATTAATACACAAGCTTTCAACTTGATGGAGTTGAGTTTTTTCTAAGCGGCAGAGAATGATGAGGATCATGTTGGACGTTTCCATAATGAATTAGATAGGATTAGTTGGGCATTGAGGATTTTTGGAATTGATTTATTTACTTTCCTTAGTTTAGGAATTGATTTATTTACTTTTCTTAGCTATGTTATTTACTTACCTTAGATAATAAGATTTAATTTTCAGCCTTAGCCTATATAAAGGCTAGGAATTGTAAAAGAAAGACACCTTTGAATGAAATTCAATGAAGATTATTAAGTTATTTGTGTAGCTTTTAGTTTCATCCTTGTTCTTGTATTCTTGCTCCATCGTACTATGGGGATCACGTTGGATGTTTCTATAATAAATTGGATAGGTTTATTTTAGAAGTGAGGATTTTCAGGAGTTTATTTGTTTTCCTTAAATTTGACATTTTATTGTAAATTAATTACTTTATTTCAGGAAGTTATTTAATTTAGTCTTCCAACCCTAAATTATATAGGGTTAGAAATTGTAACAGATATTTAGTTTTTGAATGATATTAAATTGAATTGAGTTAATTATTAGTTAGTTTTCTTTGTTCTTCATTTTCTACTCCGATGTGCTACGTCAAGTGTTATTAGAGCAAATCCCTAGGTGAAAAAAAAAAAATTCAAGCACTGTTCAACCGTTAACGGAAACCCTAAATGACGATCCCTTTTGTTTCCATCTTTGCAGAGGAAAAAAACAACCTCTAATCTTTCTCTTTCAAGCCGTAGACGAAAACTGACGACAACCACAAAACCAGCAACCACTGAAACCATTGTTGACCCTTCCTAATCCAGTGCCAACTACATCAATTCCATTGCTAACTGCATCATTCATCACCGACAACACCAATAGTTCCACCCAGCGTCGACTAATACTTCACAAAAAAAAAAAAAAGAAATAAAAAAAAAACAACCGCAGCCACACATGCCCCAAGTGCCCTCAACACTTTGGTGCATTTCCATTAGTATCCAACTCTAGCGACCCCCACCACTGGCATTGCCTTCCTTCGGCGAACTAGCTGGTGACCCCGACAAACTCATTGGTGACCCCAGCAATCTCCAGCGACTTTTTCAACGAATCTCTGATAGTTCTTCGACAACCTAACAGTGTTCTAATTTGAAAAGACAAAAAAAAAAAGAAAAGAAAATTTGAATTTTATAGTTTCAAAAGTGGGTACTTCACATAGGTTGGAGCAAAGATTTGGGTTAAGGTACTATTCTTTTATTGTTACTTATGATAAATTCTTATATCATATGGCAATGTGAATTGCATGAATTTGAAATTGAATCTGGCCCATTCATTTCATTTAACTGTGTCTTTGAAATTGTTTAATTGTTGTCCATCTTTTGAAAAAAAAAAGATCAATCAACCATTGCTTTGCCTAAATTAATTGTTGAGTTTCATTCATTAGGTTCATAATTCCTATTCTAAGCATGTTAGGATTTTATATTTTTATTACTCTTTTTTATATAGGTTTCTTTAATATCAGCATTTGAAAAAAAAAAAAAAAAAAAAATCTTGTGTCCTTCTATCGTGAAGTTTGGCACTCAAATCATATTTTCTTAATAAGGTAGAACTTCGTTCTATTCGTGAAACTTATTTCAAAAATCCTCACTCCTAAAATAACCCTATCCAATTCATTATGGAAACAACCAACATGATCCCCATTAGTCTTGATCTTAAAAACATTGTCTTGGTGCTCCCTTTAGAAAATAAAATGATCAACTCCATACCGAGTTAGACCAAACTCAGTGACCACATTGTTGAATATGTCAACCATGCCTGATGAGATTGCTTTAAACCATATAATGATTTCTTAAACTTACACACTAATTCAGACTCCCCCTAAGCAATAAACTCAAGACGTTGCTTCGTGTAGACTATTTATAAATCACCATATAAGAATGCATTTTTCACATCCAACTAATGCAAAGGCCATTGATGGGCTGCTGCAAAGGGGATAAGAAGGGGAACAAACTACTTTCAGATCACCATGCCTTTGATGGGTTGTTGCAAAAAAAAATGATTCGACAAAACTTCATTCATAGAGTTAGGAGTAGAGATGGTAGATAATGAAAGACAAATGCATGGTAAGAGGGAGATGAGACAAGATAGGATACAAAATGGGAAACAAAGGGAGATGTGCATGTACGTATACCTTTGGGTCTAACAATGGGTAAATCTACCTCAATTTTAGGTGTAGGAATAGAGATAGTAGGTAATGGGAGATAAATGCACGGTAACAATGCATAAATGTACCTCATTTTTAGGTGCAGTAGAATCGAGTGAGGAGGGCAAGGGACCAAAGTTGTTGGAGGGGATATGACTCATGATGTCTAACATAAACATGTAGATCAAGATGAGAAAGACAACAAAAAAGGAAAACTGGAAGGATGAGTAAGAGGAGAATGCCATCAAGTGATGCTGTTAACTAAGACCTAGAGAAGAAGGGGGCTGGGACTCAAAGAAGGCGACATCAACACAAAGTATCTATTAAGAGATGGGCTAAAAAATTTACATCCCTTTCGTCTACCTGAGTAAACTCCGCCTATGTTGGGGTTCCCTTGGCATAGCCAGCCCCAAGCCTAGATAAAGGAGGGTTATGCGTTAGGTAGTCGACTGCCAGCACAATATTCAGTCGGATTTCTTTATAAATTTGAGACCTAATGAAATTTCGTTGGGGTGTACCCTAATTAGCAACGCGTTGTATGGTCCGAATACAACGATAAATAAGGAAGGACCATTACATCGTCGCCAGGGTGCAGTGTTAAATAGGCAAGGGTTCTCACACTTTCTTAGACAAGTGAGAGGAGTAAGGAAGCTAGTTCAAAATAAAAGGCTGAGATTAGGTACTTGGAATATTGGGAGCCTAACTGGAAAACTTATGGAAGTAGTGGATACGATAGAAATGAGAGGAATCGCAATTGCTTGCTTGTAAGAGACAAAGTGGATGGGACAGAAAGCTAAAGAGATTGAGAGGACTGGGTATAAGTTATGGTATACGGGACTAAATAGATTGAGAAATAGAGTCGACGTAGTGGTAAGCAAGGACCTAAAGGAAGACATAGTTAATGTAAAGCGATAGGGAGATAAAATTATTGCAATTAAGTTAGTGTTAGGAGAAAAGATAGTGAACGTAATTAGTGCAGAATTATTGCAATTAAGTTAGTGTTAGGAGAAGAGATAGTGAACGTAATTAGTACTTACGCCCCCCAGGTGGGTTTAGAAGATGGGAAGACTTGGAAGGAGTACTACTAGACATACCCTAAAGAGAGATGGTCTTTGTAGGAAGAGACTTGAACGGTCATGTAGGTCGCGATGTAGATGGATACATAGGAGTATATGGAAGATATGGATACAATAATAAAAATGAAGAAGGGAAAGATATTTTGGAGTTTGAGTGGCTTATGATCTCATGGTGACTGACACCTTTTTAAGAAAAGAGAGGAACATTGGGTGACTTATAAGAGTAGCTCCTCAAGGACACAAATTGACTTTTTCTTATCTAGGAAAAGAGACCGCATGCCTTGTAAAGATTGCAAGGTTATATTGGAGGAGAGCTTGACTTCCCAACATAGGTGGTTGATCATAGATGTGCAGCTCCAAAGGTGTTCTAGAAGAAAAAAGTTGTATAGATGCTCAAGGACTAAATGGTGGAACTTGAAATATGATAAGCTATTAACACAAAGGGAAAGAGTAATAGATGAAGATGTTTGGACGGTAAATGAAAGTGCAAATACTAGGTGGGACAAAGTAACAGAGTGTATTAGAAGGGTAGGGAAAGAAGTCTTAGGAGAATCCAAAGGGAATGCCCTTTCACAGAAAGAGGCTTGGTGGTAAAATGAGACTGTCCATGATAAGATAAGAGTTAAACGAGAGTGTTTTAAATTTTCACAAAAAGATAAAAATGAAGTGAACTTAGAGAGGTATAAAGAAGCAAAATGAGAAGCCAAAAAAAGGTAGTTAGCGAGGCTAAAGTAAAGGCATTTGAGGAGTTATATACGCAACTCGACACTAAGGAAGGTGAAAGAGAGATATTCAAGCTTGTTAAAGCCAGAGATAGGATATTCAAGGAGTTAAACCAAGTTAAATGCATTAAGGATAAGGATGAAAATGTATTAGTAAAAGAAGAGGAGATAAAGGAGTGCTGAAAGAGCTACTTCTACAAGTTATTTAACAAAAGTAGTAATAATGACGTACAGATGGGGCAGCTCACCACTTCTAGGGAAAAATTGAATCATACGTGCTATAGGAGAATCAAGAGAGAAGAAGTAGAAATATTGAAAAGGATGAAGAATGAAAAAGCGGTCGGGCTAGATGGTATCCCTATTGAGATTTGGAGGTGGTTGGGGGAGAATAGCCTAAGTTGGTTGACAAACATTTTTAATATAATGCTAAAGAGCAAGAAGATGCCTGATGCACGGAGGAGAAGTATTCTTATACCTACATACAAGAACAAATGAGATATTCATGACTGTGCGAACTACCGAGAGATTAAATTGATAAGCCATACGATGAAATTATGGGAGAGGATTATTGCGAGAAGATTAAAAAGGACAAAAAACGTTTCAGAGAATCAATTTAGTTTCACGCTTGGGAGATCAACCATGGAGGCTATCTTCCTCTTGAGAAGGTTAATGAAACAATATAAAGAAGGTAAAAAAGATTTACATATGGTGTTCATTGATTTGGAGAAAACCTATGATAGAGTTCATAAGGAAATTTTATGGAGAGTATTGAAAAAGAAATGAGTGTGCATAGCATATATTGAGGTGAACAAGGACATGTATGATAGAGTAGAGAGATCTATACAGACGGCTGACGGAGAGATTAAAGAATTTCCTATCACGATTGGTCTACATCAAGGCTCAGCGTTAAGCCCGTACTTATTTGCCCTAATTATGGATAAGATTACTATGCATATTTAGGATAAGGTGCCGTGGTGTATGTTATTTGCAGAGTACAATGTCTTAGTAGATAAGACGAGAAAAGGAGTGAATGCTAAGCTAGAATTGAGACAAGAAATGTTAGCGGCAAAAGGGTTGAGGTTAAGTCGATGTAAAGCGGAATATATGGAATGTAAGTTTAGTCAAAATAGGACAACGAGTAGCATAGAAATAAGTTTGGGCACTCAAAAAATTGTAGAAAAAGAAAACTTTAAATACCTTGGATCTATGGTTCAGCAGGATGGAGGGATTGATACTGATGTAAGTCACAGGATTCAGGCCGGGTAGATCAAATGGAAGAGTACTTCAGGTGTCTTGTGTAATCGAAAAGTTTCCCTCAAGGTTAAAAGAAAGTACTATAAAGTGGCAGTAAGACCAACGTTGTTATATGAATCAGAGTGTTCGGCAATAAAACATAATCATGTTCAGAAGATAGCAGTTGCGGATATGAGAATGCTTAGATGGATGTGCGGGATCACTAGGAGAGATAAGATTAGGAACGAGGAGACTAGGGACAAAGTAGGAATAGCACCGATTGAAGATAAAATGAGAGAAAATCGACTAAGCTGGTTCGGAGAAAAAGACGGAGATCCAATAGTAATTGAAAAGTTACTATTAAACATGACCTGACCTACAAAAATTTAACGAAGGATATGCCCATTAATAAATTTGATTGGCATCATCAAATCCATATGGCCGACCTCACCTAGTGGGAAACGACTTAGTTTGGTTTGGTTTGGTTTGTATACCTGAGTACCCTAAGAAGACACACCTATGAGCATGAGGGGCGAGTTTATCTACTCTCTATCGAGTTGGTAGATGAAGGCCACATATCCAAATGTACATGCTATGAGAAGGAAAATAGTTTATTTGTAAAAAGAATGGAGTGGAGTGACCAACCAAGCAAAACAGATAAAGGGATTCCATTAATCAAATGGCAGACTGCAAGTATAGCATTACCTCATTAGACCTTGGGAACATTCATGCAAAGGCGGAGATAAAGGTGGTTGAGTGGGATCAGTTGCCCCAATTCAATTTTTTTGATTAAAGAAAGGTTAATTATATATATTTTTGGTATTTCCCTCACTAAATTTTTTTTAACCCCCCTATCCCAATTTTTGATATTGCCCTCACAAAGTCGAATCATTTTTTTGACAAAATTCTCCATCTTCTCTCATTATCTCTCTTCTTTATCAGTAAAACCCCTATTAATTCTTCTCAAAGAATTCCTATATTGTTTTGGTATAGACCAAACCTTTTGATTAGTTACATTGAATGGATTACCATTATACTAAAGTACTTGTACCTTCACATTCTAAGCTACATTGCTTGCTAATATATGTACATGGGTTATTGAGTTTTGATGATTACTGCGTTTTGATAAGATTATTGCTGTATATACACTAATATATATATGGATCCAAAGGAAAATTTCTGAACATTTTGCTAACTTTTCAGAATTAAAGACTTTCATGATCTTTTAGTTTGCCCCCACCCACTACATTTCTTTATCTCCACCACTGCATTCATGTAAAGAAATAAGCAGCGGGTTATCTCAATAAGAAGTATGCTCTTCCTCTCAGTGTCTCCATTTTGTTGTGGAGTGTGAGAGCACGAAGATTGATGAAGCATGCCTAACGAGGACATCAAATCTTAGAAAGGTTTTAAAAAATACTCTCTGACATTATCATTGCAAAGGATTTTAATAGGTATGCCAAATTGGGTTTGAACCTCAAAATAAAATTATTTAAAAACGAATAATAACTCCTAACAATTTTTCATTAAATTAAGCCAAGTAATTCAAGAAAAATCATCCACAAAAATAACAAAGCACCAAAATCCAATCTTGAAAGTACATGACTCAAACCCCAAACATTTTAACGAACAAATTAAAAAGAGACAAAACCCTATATTGACTATAGGAGGAAAAGAGCACGATGGTACTTTTCCAACTGACAAAACTTACAACTTATGTTATGATAGAAATATAGGTAGTTGGAAGTTGATAACAAATTACCAAAAGAAGAAGGAAGTACCTAACTGCTGTAACAGAAATATCACTGAGGAAAAGCTGCAGTTAATAACTACTTACTAAAGTTAGTTACAGCTGGAGGAAAGAGTGGTTAGGAGGGAATCCAAGGAAGTTAGTTAAGGAAATAAGGAGGGAAAAGTAGTTATGAATTGTAACTATAGGCCGAGCCTATAAATAGACTAGAGGAAGTCATTGTAAACTGTTGATTGTATAAATTTTTCAGTTTATTTTCTGGTTTTTCTTTCCAATTCTGTCATCTACTTCCCTAGTCATAACAACTTAAATATTGCAATTGACTCAAACTAAGAACCATGGACTTTCGTCTACCATGCGAAGGATGATCAAGAAAATGAATCTCTAGCACAGACCACAGAACAACCCGTAGAAGTTTGTCCAAATTGTGCATTAAGGTAGCATACTCCTTTAATTTCGCTCCACTAATCCTCTCCTAATGAAACATCTACAATCAGATTTTGTGTAGATCATATTGCCAGAATCTTCTAATATATTGTGGATTTTTTTAAATTAAATAAGGAGTCCAAAAACTTTGTCCAATGTATTAAATGAGAAGTCTAAAAGTCGGTCCAAAACATTAAATATTTTGAATATTCTAGAGCTGTAGGTTGCCTACATAAATAGGGAATACTTGCAAGCATTTGAGGCAAGCAATAAAAGTTCTATTTGCCCTTATCCTTGCTCTACTTCTAGCAGCCATTTTCATTTTAATTGGTATAGATTCTGATTTCTCAGATCTGTCCAAATGAGGTGGACTCCTTCTACACCCTCATTTCTTCATCCTTATTACTTCACATTTACCCCATTCCATTAACTACTAAAATCCAGATTCTCTAGGCTTCTTTGTTCAACTGAAAGCCCTCTTTTGCACTAGTTTAATTCAGATTTTCTGGGTTGCATCAGTCCATTAAATCTGAATTTTCTGGGAGCTGCATCAGTGTGGTATCGAAGCTGCATCAGTTTGGAGCTGCAAGCTGTTTGATCACTTATAATTCCAATGGTGACTCAAAATGGAAGGGATTTCCAAGGAAGATTAATTGATTGCCAAAGGGATGAATTACTGGAATATTTTTCTCAAGAGTTGCTGACTCTTTCCAATAGAGTTGACTTATTTAGAAGCATGGAGAGCAGCAACAACACTGAGTCAAGCTGCAGTGGAAAATGGAGGCAATGCAGCCCATCAGGAAGTTCTATATAAAATCAAGATGCTGAAAATAATGTGCCAGCACCAATAAGAGCTGCACCTACATCTGCCCCACTTAATAGAAATCATCAACATAACCGAGCTCCTTTTCTGGATGCTTACAGCCAGCATATTGAGCCAAATGAAAATTACAATGACATACTAAGAAGGTTAAGGTGGATGTTCCAGACTTCTCCCGAAAGCTTGATCCTCACTTCTTCAACGATTGGATTGTGGCTATGGAAGATTATTTTGAATGGTATGGAATGTCTAAAGATTGTAAAGTCCGATTTGCAAAAATGAAATTGAAGGGGCGAAGCACGTATGTGGTGGTGTGGTATTGAAGATCACATAAGTAGACTTGGTCTACCTCCTACTCTTAATTTGGAGGAAATGAAAATGAAGCTACAAGAAAGTTGTCTTCCTCTTGATTATGAAAATTCAATTTATGAAGAGCTATTGCAATTAAAGCAAGGTGTGATCATGGTTAAAGAATACATAGAAAAATTCAACAATTTAACAGTTCAATGTCAGCTTAATGAGGATGATCGTCATCTTTTGTCATGCTACAAAATAGGGCTGCGCGCTGAAATCAAAAGAGAAATGACAACCGTGTGTTTTTTTTAGCATCGATGAAGTTTACCAAATAGCTTTAAAGGTGGAACAACAAATCCAACTACCACAAGTCAAGCATGTGGGATCTTAAGCAAGAACTTTTGTTGCCAAAAGACCAAATCCTGCATTCCATTCAGCAACCAACAATGTGATTACTCAGAAAAATACGTCCAAAGCTACACGCTCCAAAGGAAGATCTGTTGCACAAAATTTCAACAAAGAAGGCAAAGAAACCGAGTATTTTAAGTGCGGTGGAAAGAGGCATTTTGCATTAATGTGTCCTACAAAGAATCTGAATATTTGTGAAGAGGAGGTTGCAATGGGGAATCAACAATAGGACGAAGAACCAAAGATTGAATCACAAGAAGATGTAGATGATGTTGAGGGAGAAAGACAAGTGACAATAGTGATGTGGCGTCTCTTGACAACATCAAAGGAAGCAACCATAAATGATTGGCTTCGTACAAATATTTTTCATACGAACGCGAGGTGTGAGATCAGGTTGTAAAGCTCATCATTGATAGAGGAAGCTATGCAAACGTTGTTTCACAAGTGCTTGTCAATAAACTCAAGCTCAACTCTCTAGAGCATCTAGCACCATACAAGGTTGCTTGGATTAATGACACATTCATTCCAATCAACAAGCAATGCCTTATGACCTTTTCGATTGGAGATCGCTACAAAGACACCATTTGGTGTGATGTTATTCCAATGAAGGTTGCTCACATTTTATTAGGACGACCCTGGCAATATGACAGAAAAGCTTTGCATGATGGGAAGATGGCAATATGGCAGAAAAGCTTTGCATGATGGGAAGACTAACACCTATACATTTTTGTACAATGGAAAGAAGACAAGATTATTACCAATGAGAGATTAGGAGGTCCTAGCTAAGCAACCAGCCAAGGAAAAAGCTATTTGTCAATGAAGCAATTTGCAAAAGAATCTAAAAGAGCAAGTTTTGTTTATGCTTTGGTTATTCATCAGAAGCAAGAAGACAACCAACAAAATAAGCGAACACCTAAAATGCGGGAACTATTATCTGAATTTCAAGATCTGTTTGCCGAGGAGCTGCCAAAGGGGTTACCACCAGCACAGGATATTCAGTATGCCATTGATCTTGTACTTGAAGCATCTCTCCCAAACTTGCCAACCTATCGGATGAGTCCAACGGAGCATGAAGAATGAAAAAGGCAAGTAGAAGATCTTCTTTCCAAAGGATTGTGAAGGAAAGTCTCAGTCCATGCGCTGTCCCAGCATTGTTGACACCAAAGAAAGATGGAAGCTAGAGGACATGTATTGATAGCCAAGCAATCAACAAAATAATAGTCCAGTACTGGTTTCTTGTACTGAGGCTTGATGATATGTTTTGACTTAATGACTGGAGCAACAATATTTTCTAAGATTTTTCTTTGAAGTGAATGTCATCAAATTAGCATTCGTCCCGGAGATGAATGAAAAACTGCGTTCAAGACAAAAGATGGCCTATCTGAATGGTTGGTGATGCCATTTGGGCTTACCAATGCTCCAAGCACTTTCATGAGGGTAACGACTCATATCCTATGACTATATAATGGAAGGTTTGTTGCTGTATATTTTGATGATATACTGATTTACAGCAGTAGCAAGGAAGTGCATTTAGACCATTTAAGGCAGGTCATAACAACTCTATAAGCAGAAAAGCTCTACCCCAATTTGAAGAAGTGTAAATTTTTAGCTAACCAAGTAAATTTCTTAGGGTTTGTTATATCCTCTAAAGGTGTTGCAACTGATCCAGAAAAGATCAAAGCCATTCTTGATTAGCCGACTCCCAATTCCGTAAGTGCAATCAGAAGCTTCCATGGTTTCGCTACATTTTATCGGCAATTCATTTGCAACTTTACTTCCATTATGGCACCAATTACGCCCTTAGTCAAGTTTCCCGACTTTGATAAGAAATTTGAATTAGTTTGTGATGCTTCACACATAGGCATTGGTGCAGTCCTTAGTCAAGAGGTACACACTATTGCCTATTATAGTGAGAAGTTAAATGACGCAAAGAAGAAGTATTCTACCTGTGACCTTGAGTTTTATGTTGTGGTACAAGCTACCAAGCATTGGAAGCACTATTTGTCTTATGAAGAATTCATTATTTACTCGGATCATGACACATTGAAGTATCTAAGTTCCCAAAAGCAACTTAATGCTAGGCATGCAAAGTGAAACGCATATCTATAGCAATTTTCTTATGTCATGAAGTACTATTCGGGGTTTGAGAATAAGGCAACAGATGCTCTCTGTAAAAAGGTTAGTATGTTAGTTGTTATGTCCATTAATGTAGCTAGTTTTGAAGAAATAAGAAAGGAGTACCCAAGTGATCCATACTTCGGGGCAATCTACAGAGATTTGCAAGCAAACCTCGTTCTGAAGCATCCTTATTTCAGAATGAAAGATGGTTACCTCTTCTATGGTAATCGATTATGTTTGCTCAACACCTCCATTCGTGATGTTGTCACATGGGAGCTACATTTAGGAGGTTTTGCTAGACATTTTGGGAGGAACAAGAAAGCTATCCTAGTGGAGGATCGATTTTCTTGGCCTCGATTAAGTTGGCAGTGTCGCATTTGCCAAGTTTCTAAGGGTCACAAGCAAAACACAGGTTTATACACACCCCTTCAACGCCTCCATTGCCTTGGGAAGACTTATTTATGGATTTTGTTTTGGGTCTCCCAAAGACACCGTGGGGATTTGATTCAATCTTTGTGGTGGTAGATCGGTTTCTCCCTTGTCGGAAGACATCATATGCATCAAAAATTGCTCAAATATTCTTCTGTGAAGTGGTGAGACTACATGATCTACCAAAGACAATAGTCTAAGTTATTTTTGGAAAACCTTATAAAAACTCATGGGTACCCAACTAAAGTTTTCTAGTGCCTTTCACCCACAAACCGATGGGCAAACTAAGGTGACTAATAGAAGTTTGGGCAATCTTTTACACTATCTTGTGGAAGAAAATGTACATTCATGGGATCTCATTCTTCCAACAGTAGAATTTACTTATAACAGCTCAGTCAATCGATCTACAGGTTGCTCTCCATTTGAGATTGCTACAGGTTTAAAGCCACGACAGCCCATTGACTTAGTATCATTACCTATCGATGCTAGATCTAGTCAAGAAGCTGAGGAATTTGCCAAACATATTCAAAGCATTCAGGATAAAGTTCCAAAGAAGATTGCATTACATAAGGAGTAATATGAAAGTGCTGCAGACGAACACAGCAGGTTTGGGAAATTTCAAGTTGGGGATAATGTCATGATTCGCCTATGGCTTGAACGTTTTCCAAAAGGGTCATTTCAGAAACTTCATTCAAGGAAGGCTTGTCCATTCAAGATACTTAAGTGCCTTGGAACAAATGCTTATCTAACTGTCCATTCAAGATACTTAATTGTCTTGGAACAAATGCTTATCTAACTAAGCTTCCAGAGGAGGTTAACTTCAGCCCTATATTCAACATGGAGAATCTTAGTCCATATTATGGGGATGATAGAGGTACAAGTAAACATAAGATCACTCAAAGTCTTCCAAAAATGCCAAAAGAATTAGATACAATTGAAGATATTCTGGATGAGCAAGTTATCGAAACAAGGCACAAGAATTACAAGAAATTCCTTGTAAAATGGAAAGGCAAGCCAATATTAGAAAGCACTTGGATTACAGCTTCAGATTTTTAGCACATTGATCCAGAACTCTTTGGAAGATATCAAGCTTTAAACTTGTTGGAGAAAAGTTTCCTCCGATCGGGGTAGAATTGATGAAACATCTACAATCAGATTTTGTGTAGATCTTATTGCCAGAATCTTCTAGTAGGTAGTGGATTTTTTCCACTAAATAAAGAGTCCAAAAGTTAGTCCAATGTATTAAATGAGAAGTCAAAGTCAGTCCAAAACATTAAGGATGTGTTTGGAGTGATAAAAAATGAAATAAAATGAGATAAGTTGTGAGTTCGTAATTCGTGCAGTGAGATAAAAAGTGAATAAATTTTAAAGATTTTCAGAGATTTTCTTTGTTTTTTAGCACACCAAACGGTGCCTAAATATTATGAATGTTCTAGAGCTGCAGGTTGCCTAGTATATATAAGGAATACTTGCAAGCATTTGAGGCAAGCAATGAAGTTCTATTTGGCCTTATCCTTGGCCTACTTCTAGCAGCCATTTTCATTTTAATTGGTATAGATTCTGAGTTCTCAGATCTATCCAAAGGAGGTGGACTCCTACACCCTCATTTCTTCATCCTTATTACTTTATATTCACCCCATTCCATTAACTACTAAAATCCAGATTCCCTAGGCTTGTTTGTTCAACTAAAAGTCTTCTTTTGCACCAGTTTAATTTAGATTTTCTCGGTTGCATCAATCCATTAAATCTGAATTTTCTTGGAACTGCATCATCTCCCCTTTATCTTCGAATCCTGAATAATGAAAGATTTGGGAAAAAATGTTACTAAGCAGTTTAACTATGAGATAAGTTTACTAACAGATTGTTGGAGTTGGAATTTGAAGATTTCACCTGAGATGACATAGATAAGACTCAAATCACTAGAGTAGACAAATTGAACATAGTCCAAGATCTCCTTACATTTATCCAGGTGAGTACACATATCAACAACCTCTGCCTCCATCGAATAATATGTTGGCATCTTCTTGGATCCATCTGTCATAGTTTCGTGTTGTGGATGCAAAGGTGCTTTAATAAGGTGTTTTTGTTTTCCAAGACCTGTTAGGGCTATCTTAACTGCCTTACACCATTGAAGATAGTTGCTCCCGTTCAACTTTCGGGTAGTTAACTGATTAAGGTAGGTAGAGAAGCCAAGAGGTTTGACATCAATTGGGATCAAACATTTATCGAAGGCCATTAGATACAAAAATAGCCTCTTCAAGATACTCTGGAGTGTCCTGGAGATCGCTGGAATGTAACTCGAGTCGAGAAACTCTACCAGAGTGACAGAGAATGAGAGACCTTATCACGTGCCACCAATCAGTGGTGAAGCATTTTGCGCATGGAAATGGTGTGCGAGTGATGAGGGGCAGGTGGTCAATTTCTAGTGGATGCGTCGGTGATGGTTGATCTAGTTGGAGGATGGTCTGCTCACTGGTTAAGGAGTTTGGCTGCGTCAACGACTGGTTGGAGATTGTGATTGAATTTGCGATGATCTGGGCTTCAGCAACTAATTCTCACGATAGAGAGAAGATCACGACTATGATACCTCACAGTGTTCAACATCATGAACAAACCGATCAAAAGGGTTTAATCATGATCTAGGCCTAATCAATGACTGAAGAAGTCTTTGGTTGAGGCTTGTTGACAACAATTAAGAAGCAAGGATTTAGGGTCCTGGTTTGAGAAGAGGACAAGAATGGAATTCTCAGAACATCTGCTTTGATACCATATCAATGAACAAGGATAGACTGGGGTGGCATAATTCCCTTATAGTTGTCACATAATCTACTTATATACATCAAACTAAACACATTAGGGAAG
>JAVXUM010028447.1:0-20810 GCA_035590655.1 Pouteria glomerata | reverse complement strand
CCATGGTACTAGGTGTTGGAATCGGCAATTCGTTTGAGCCGTTTTGCTCATTTTCTTCGCTACTAATTATCGAAATTACGTGTTCCTCATTGCATTTAAGAAAATAAATCATATAAGTGATAAAAATAACAAAATTAAAAGAATTTATTAAAATAATGTATAATTTTACAGTAAAATGTCGAGGTAGTAATTACTTTTTTCAAGTATAATTTGGTTATGTGTAGAGCTACCTGAAAAGAGAAGTATACCTACTTTTTGAAGAAGATCAAAATTTGACTAAGGCAATGAGTTCATTCCAATGAGCAGTGGACAAAAAAACAGGAAAGCCTATTTTTGGAGGCCCTATTTTTTGTAAAAGAATATTATTCATCACATGTAGAGCATTATTGAGATTTCTCTCATTTTGTAGCGACAAATATTTATTTTTCTACATTCTTGGTATAAGTTTCAAGGATTCAAAAAATTGGTCTTTTAGTTGTCTTGGTTTACGTGGACAGTCGTGTTTAGTGGATGTGGTTGGGGAATTTTGTTCTTGAAGCTTGTTTTACTACAATTATTCTAATGGAAGAAATTTGTTCAGTCCTTCATTTAGCATTCAAGCTTTTCACCTTCTAAGATTTTCAACGTATATCCTTAGTTCTCAAGTGAAAAAAGTTTGTTTGGTCCTCCATTTATGATTCGTAATTTCTCACTCTTCTAAGATTTTTCACATATATTGTTAATTCTCTACTGAAAGAAATTTTTTTAGTCCTTCATTTAATATTCATAATTTCTCACCCTTCTACGATTTTTAACGTATATAATTATTTATCCTCTATTTTTGCACTTGTGTGATTGATCATTTGGATGATTGATACTAAAACTAGCATGTTTTCAATATTGAAGGATTTATAGAAATTTGCAGGAATGGCTAGAGGTAATGGATACAAATGTTAATATAATATGAATTTTTTTTCCTAATGAAATATGACTTGATTAGTAGAATAAGCAAGCATTGAAGTGTTATGATCAACTTCTGTCATACAAAACTAGATATATATGTGTTTATGACATTCTCTCATGTCTTTGGTAGTGGTGTATGCAGGTTCTTTCATATATTTATTCCAAATAAAATACTCACCTACAAGCTCGAACTCGTGACGTTTTATATGATAAGAGGAAGAGTTGAAGGTATGCATACACCACCAACAGGTGGGGCTCTTCCGTAAGGTATATACATTTACATAGCGCCTTAATTTCCATATAAATTGAACTCAATATATTTGTTAAATTTACAATCACAACACGCAATAAAGAACAAGGAGCAAAAAAAAAAAATTTGCATTCACCGCGGGGATATGCTAGAAATTGTGACTTGATTTAGAGAAGGATTCGTGGTCGAAATCTCAGGAAGAACAACTCTTGGAGTAGAAATTGGCGGCTGCGTTGGTTCTGGAAGTATTGTCGATTCACTTCCCAGTAGAACAACTACAGATGACATATTGGGTCTATCAAATGGATCTTCTTGCACGCACAGAAGCCCAATATGAATGTATCTTACAGCTTCTTCCCTTGAGCATGATTCTAACAGCAATGGGTCCAAAAATTCCAATATGTTTCCTTCATTCCAAAGTCGCCATGCCTATAAATTCAAATAATACGTATGTTTTCAATTTTTCAACTTCAGTTTGATGCAGATAAGTGTCTGTATATGTATATATTTCAACTTGTATTTATGTTAGGGGTGGACTTATAAGTCCGCTAAAATTCAAATATATGTTTGGATTTCAAGTTATATAGGGATTGGATTTTTTTTAAGGTGTGTATATAAACCTTTCTTTACTGATCAGTCTTAACCGACCAGGTTTTGACCTGATTTAATGGGTTTAGTCTTTAATATTAAAAAAAAAAATTATATTTTCTAAAATTTTTAAATAAATAATAAAACTTACAATAATTACAGAGTTGACTTTTATCGGGCTTCCTATGGGTTTGCCGCAAAAATTAAAGGTGTTTTTGCTACGCGTTGTTTCATTGGATGAAGGTTCGTTGGTTTGCAGGAAAGTTGTTTATATTTTTTTCATAACTATAATACAAATATTATCCAGTGTCTATGGATTTAGATAAGCTAGCGTCGCATCACATTAACGCTATGCTTAGAATACTAAAATTGATAAGATTTTATTTCATGTGATATAAATTGTCATTAAATTCTATATTTGAAATAAAAATAATATTTAATAAATCATATTTCATTTCGTTTGAATATCAAAATTTTAAAATTTCTTTACAATTTCAAATCAAACCAAAATTGATAAAATTTGGTGAAAATTCATTTAAATTGAACAAATTTACCCTTAACCTATTTTACTATTTTCATTTTTGCTACCCACTCCCTAATTCAATCGGTCAACTCAATTCTATTTAAGTTCCAAACATAAAATTTTATTTGTCAAATCAAATTAAATGAAAAGAAATTAAATACTTACTTTAAAATGAAATCAATTCTACTAATGAAATACTTTCAAATGTAGTGTAAATTTCTTATATTTGAATTTTGTTTTATTTTGTGCCCACTATTATTTGATTACCTTTTGAGTTTTCCATCCCTAGAAAAATAAAATAAATAAATAAATAACAACTACGATATTCTAGTTCTCCCTGTAGCAGAATAATTCAGGGGGTAAAAAAGCTTACATAAACAAGGAGTGTTTGAGCATGATCAGTGAGGTGAAAACCACTATTTCTTTTGCCACTAATAATTTCGAGCAACACCACACCAAAGCTGAAAACATCCGATTTCACAGAAAATAATCCCTCCATTGCATATTCTGGAGCCATATATCCACTGCATCACATATTATGGTTAGTCTACCTTAATTTTAGTCCAAAATGTAACATCAAAGGTGAACCACAAAATACTAAAAACACAAAAAACAAAAATAATTACTAATTCATTGGTACTTACTATGTTCCTACAACTCTCTTGGTATTGGCCATATTTTGGCTTTCTCCAAAAATTCTTGCCATTCCAAAGTCAGATATTTTTGCAACCATATCTTGGTCTAAAAGAACATTATTAGGTTTTAAATCTCTATGTATTATTCTGACCCTAGAGTCTTCATGCAAATAAAGAAGTCCTCGGGCAATTCCACGAATGATGGTTAGGCGCAAATTCCAATCAAGTTCTGTACGTTTCTCTGAATCTGAAATCAAATACAACTCATGAATATTGTTTTACTTGTTTTTTTAACTGTATTAAGCTGTAGATAAATCTTTAGATAAAATAAAGTAAGTAACCAAATTAATTAAATCATACCAAATATGAAGAGATCAAGGCTTTTGTTGGGCATGTACTCATATACAAGCAGCTTTTCTTCTCTCTCTATGCCACAACTCACAAGTCTCACAAGATTTTTATGTTGAAGCTTGGCAAGTAGTTTGACTTCGTTCTTGAACTCCTCTAATCCCTGCCAAGACTTCCTCGAAAGTCTTTTAACTGCTACTTCCTTTTCATCGGATAGGACACCCTGAATAAACTCTAGTTTAAAAGTTATGAATTAATCAAAAGTATAGAAGTCTACGAAGCACTAAGTGATTCATATTACAATTAATAAGAAAGAAGATTATTTTAATTACCTTGTAAACAATTCCAAAACCACCTTGTCCCAACTTATTTGAATCAGAAAAATTGTTTGTGGCTGCCTTGATGGTGGATAGTTCTATGAAAGGCAATTCCTCGGAACTCACTAAATTACCTTCTTCATTTATTACAACACCAGTAGGGGTTGCCAACTCATTCATCAACGAATTTTGGCTTTTCTCCTCAGCAGAAACTATCCATAAGTTAGTGTGCTGGTTAATTAATCTAGAATTGTAATCAGTTAGAATTTAACTATTTCTGATAGATTTACCTTCTTGTTTTTCCTTGCTTTGTCGATGACGAATACGAGTAACGTAGAAGCCAACAAGACTTGCCAGCACGAGTGCTGTTATGCAGGTCACCACTGTAGGCACCCAAATCATTTTTTTCCCTGCATTAATAACTTGGTCTATTAAAATTATAAAGTTTAATTTTTGGTGAAAATATAAGTCCCAAATGTGTTAAGAATTGTTCATTTGTTAATATAGATTCCAAGATAAAGTACCCTTTTTGACATGTAAATACTAATTTGAGAATTAGTGTAGACAAAGTACAAAGCTAATTAGGATCGCTTTTCTTACCATCGACTGTTGATTCGTTGTAAAAGCGGTATAGCTGAAACCTCATGTTACAATTTCTACTGAAAACTGAGCCACCCTGACGATACTCACAGCATGCATCAAGGTCTCCAAAGGCCATATTCAAACACTTCCGACAATCACTACCAGTGATGTCTCTAGTACACTGCACAAGCCCATATATGGTCTCATTCCTTGAACTAGATTTTCTTTTCCCAACGGAAAACATGTGCTTGGAAGGATTGAAAGCAGCTTCATTGGAGAGTTCATTGATCATCAAATCCTTCAGGACTTCAAAAAAATGAACCCCCGGGTGTGATATATTTTTCTCCTGATCATTTGATAGAGGATACTTCCCGGTATAAACCATCGAAGAGAAGAACATCCGGTCCGAGTATCGAACTTGGCATAGTTCGAGCCATACAATTGCTCCCTTGGCTGTGCATGCGTCTAGGATTTCATGGTTCGCATTCTTAATGCAATTCCGACAAGCATTAGGACTGACATCCCCTCTACAAAGTGCTTGTCCATAAGCTTGATCAGTACCATTTCCAATTGAAGTGTCGTAGAAGCCATCATTTTGGGGAGCATTCAATAAGAGGGACTCAAGAAGATGCTTGAGGTTGTTCTCAAATGGGCTACTGTGAGTATAATTGGAGGGACTATCTGGGCAATATGTGAAGTTAGGACTCGTAGAAACACAAACAGAGGGCATGAACTGAGACAAAATTAAGAAAATCACAGTTGCAAGTGTGTGTTCATCCATCTTCCTAACCAGAGAACGAAATTGTCCCCAACTTTTCCCCCAGATGGAACAAAGAAAGGAGTTGGAATAAAACAAGGGGGAGGAGAAGATATTATTAAAATCATTTCTAAATTAACAAAGTCCATCCACATGCTTCCAGTTGGCGGAAACTGACAATGTTAATTTCTCAGAAACTTCACATGGTTAATTAGTTGACAAAACGACCAACGACTATAAATAAAATAAAATGTTTTAGAACTTTGAAAAATCTTTGCCGCCTGAATCATTTTATAAATCAAAGTAAAAGGTTTAGAAGTTCTTAATTAACAAGTCAATAGTTTGTGATATTCAAAGGTTATCTTAAATTGAATTTAAAACCAAGCATATGGTATTTCACATAGCCACGTAGTTCAAGGACCATAGGATTGATTTTTTAATTAAGGCTCCGTTTAGGTTAGTTGTAACCTAGTTTTGAGAGTTTGATAATATATTGAAAGGATGACTTTTTTTCTCTTTTAATCCTAGTTTTGAGAATTTGATAATATATTAAAGTTTTGAGAATTTGATAATATATTAAAAGGATGATCTTTTCTTTAATCTTTTACATTGAAAGCTCAAATATAAATTATGTTATATAAATATATAAAATTGTTTTTGGGGAGTGTTCTGGGGTTATCAATTTTGAACTGATCAAACTCCAGCAGGGCAATTCCTTACAAGATCAGTTCCATACACAAACCACCATTTATCTTGAATAGGGTGTAGACGTTTATCAACGAAAAAATCTTTTATATAGAAAGACCAAAAGTGAATTATGTTACAAAAATATTTGCTTTGAAATGATTTTTCAAATTGCTATGAAATATCAAAAAATGACCAAAAAAAAATAATTTTTGATAAAAAAATATTTTTGAATGTGAACTAATTTTGAATGTGAAATATAGATAGAGAAATGATTGTCTTCATCCTAAAAAATCCCATCTCCCAAACATATCCCTAGGTCTGAATATCAGTAGAATTGTTTTCCTCCTTTGATAGCCTTTTTATATCGCATTTTGTGCTAGTTTTTCACGCATTCTCATAGAAAATTCTTGACCCTGTTCTTGCTTGCACCTGTTGGTATATTGATTTGATTTTGAAATAAAAATATTTTAGTCAAGTTATTAGTTTGAATTAAAAATGATTAGTGAAAACTATCAGTTAATTGTTTGAATTTTTAAGTCTGAATACTTAAGGCATTCTTGTAGTTTGACAGAACTTGAAATAATATGGTCATTGTTAGTATAAAATGACAGCAAGACACGTGGCATTATTTTCGAGTACGATTTGCCGATCAGAAGGAAGTTCGATGTAGCATCTCCTAATCAACGGAATGGGACCCACTTAGTTAATTGCGTGGAAGACAACTGGCTTGTTTTATTCACGGTTATCTGGTTCACTTCTAACAGAACAACCGCGTTTAGTTGGTTATTAATCATTCGACTGGCAAATAGATTTGACAAAAAGCATACTAATTGTCAAAATTGTTCGACCAGAACCGGTTTATGCCATGCCCGCAATAAATGTAATGTGATGTACATTAAATGCTAAACAGGGATTTACACGAGCCAGGCGCTCAGATCGGGAAAGTCATGATTTCACTTTACTAAGATAATATTATTTTATTAATCCATTTCATACTATAAATATCACACTTAGTCCCAAAATTAGGTACGCACTCTCCACTATCCACTGTTTAACTACTGAACTTCTGTCTTCTCTTTCGAGCCTGCACTGACTTAAGTATCAGAGGAGTTTTGTTCGGGGACCCTCCTCGGCCTCTCCTTCTAATTCTCTTTTGCTATGCAGGCTCATTTTACTTCATTCCAGTGGAAGCAGAGGGTATTTTCGGCATAATTTTCTGTTGCCGAACACTTGGCGCCGTCTGTGAGAATCGATTTTCTAGTTCCCTATGCTGTTTCAGTAGTGACTTTGGTTTTTCTCACATTGATTCATCTAGACAATGCCTATTGAAGAAAGTTCAACTCCAGAACAGTCTCCCTGAGTTGGGGATGAAACAACACCTTTAAAGCTAAGATGGGGCAATCTCACTATACGTACACCAACCTTGGAGTCAGCCAGGAAACGCAGGACGGAGGATCTCGAGGCAGTGCAATGTAGGCAAGAGCTCCAGGCTTTGGCTGATGCAAAACAAGCTGAACTGGAAGAAATTCTCCTAAAGTTAAGCCAGGAGCCAGGAAAAACGGCAGCTGTGAAACAAGATCAATCAGGAGATTATTTAGATGATGACTACGACCCTTACTATGATGATTTATACGAGCAGAGGGATGTGAGTGAAACTGAAGAGGAGGAAATCAAACAAGAAAAGAGGCCCCACGGTAAACTAAGTGCTACTCCTAGAGCAGGACATCAAGGTATTCGTTCTACCCACATCGCACATCCGGAGGTTGCCTTACGTTTAAAGGAAAGGTTCCTCGGGCCTTGTAAGCAACAAGAAGGAGCCAGAAAGGGAAAGTACGTGCAGCTAAGGAGGCAAAAAGATACGGACAGCTCATCTAAGGAGGGTGATGCCCAACTAATGGAGAAAAAGAAAAGTGAAGCATAACTGGTAGAGACACTGCCATTTCTAGATTGGGAAAGTCACGACTAGAGCACTAGAATGATGGCTCGGAAGGCTTTGAGTAGGATATCAACCTCACCTTTCACAGATGATATCTCTGAGGCTGAACCACCAAAAAAGTTCGTGACTCCGGGGTTCACTTTCTATAATGGCAAGATGGACCCTCTAGCACATTATAGACACTACATACATGCGATGACTATATGAAGTTGGGACCATAAACTCATGCGCCGTGTTTTCTCATCCAGCTTAGGAGATACAACCCTTCAATAGTTCTATAAACTACCTCCATGAAGCATTGGATGTTGGAGGCAGCTCACCGAGGAGTTTGTCACGCGGTTTTTTGCCAACACAAAACAGCCAAAGATAGCTGACGTCCTTCCCACAATGAAGAAGAAGAATGATGAAAGTTTGAGGGATTATTCCAGAAGATACTTAGAATTATACAATGAAGTGGAAGGGTGCTCCGAGCAGCTGGCGGTAACATCAAACAAGTTAAGACTCAAAAAAGAGGATAAGTTATGGCTTTCTCTAATGAAAAAACCAGTGGCCAATATGTCCAAGTTAATGTGCCGAATAGCAAAGTACACCAAAGTTGAAGACGAGACAAAACCAGCTGAGCAAAAGGAGCAGAAGCCAGTGAGACCCAGGCGCAACGGGTAGAAAGAAAAAGTTGACGACGAACGGAGGAAGACAGTCTTTGAGGTTGTGAACACAGTCTTCAAAGAGCTGATTTTTAAAATTTTACCCAAGATAAAGAATGAGTTTCATTTCAGGAGGCCTAGAAAGCTACCGGACTACCCGGAAAAGGAAGATAAAAAAGATTACTGCGCCTACCACCAAGACAAAGGGCACTGGACAGGGGACTATCGCTCCCTGAGATTTTTCCTTGAGGACTTGGTTAAAGAGGGTCATTTGAAGGAATACATTGATGAAGGGAGAACGAAAGTTGTAGACGACCATCCCCGAGCACCCCCAGGTGGTCAGAGAAGAAAGAAAGATGACCTAGATGATGATGAAGCACAACTACCACCAAGAGCAAGGCCAATGAGAAACGTCCAGTGTCTGGCAATCATCTATGTTATCCACATAGAGACTCACTCTCCGAAATAAGGAATGAGTTCATGAGCAGATAAGTAGCCGGATGCTCGGGAGGATGAAGTCTTTGAAGTTTCTGCCACCCCAACCAAAAAGAAAAAGCATAATAGTGTTCGGGGGATTTCGTTTTATGATGATGAAGGGACGGGCATTAGGCAACCTCATAATGACGCCCTCGTGATAACTTTGGGCATGTTTAACTCCGAAGTAAGGAGAATAGTGGTGGACGCTGGGAGCTCAACCGAGGTGATGTCTTCAGCTTATTTAAAAAGCTAGGCTTGACGGAGAAAGATTTGGAACTAGCGGAATGTCCGTTGATTGGCTTCAATGCCAATGCAGTTTGGCCACTTCGCAGGGTTTCTATCCCTGTTAAGGTTGGGTCAGTTGAGAGCGATATAGAATTCATCATGGTTGATGTACCTTCCTCTTATAATGCAATTGTGGGAAGGTCATGGATTCATAAACTGAAAGCCATACCATCAACTTACCATCAATTGCTGAAGTTTCCCTATGAAGGTGAGGTCATTGAGATTCATGGCGACCAAGATCAATCAAGGTGGTGTTTTGCTATGGTGCTTTAGTCTAAGACCCTCCCCGAACAAGTGTAGCTAATAGAGTTGCCCTCGAATGCCCCAAAGATTGATGACGTTGGGGGCAATCCCGAGCAGAAGGTGGTGAAAGAATTGGAAAAGGTGTACATCGGACCACTAGAAGAGGACAGATATTTCCTAATCAGCTCCAACTTACCTACCGAGGAGCAGTAGGAGATGATTGAATTGTTACTGAAGAACATTAGCAGCTTTTCCTGGACTCCACAAGAAATGTCAAGCATCCAACCTGAAGTTATGTGCCACAAGCTTAACATTAAGCTAGCACCAAAGCCTGTCATGCAGAAAGTTCGAAGATCAGCACTACAACATGTGAAAGCTGTAATAGAAAAGGTCGACAAGCTTTTGGAGGCAGAAGCTATTAAGTGGAGAGTTTGTGTAGACTACACGGACTTGAATAAAGCTTGACCTAAAGACCCATTTCCCTTACCAAAGATATATCAGCTTGTTGACTCGATTGTGGGAAATGCAAGAATGTCATTTCTCGACGCCTATCGAGGATACCATCCAATACCCATGTATGGGCCTAACGAAGAAAGATCTTCCTTCATCACTCCAAAGGGGATTTACTGTTATAAGGTCATGCCCTTTGGTTTGAAGAATGCTGGGGCAACATACCAGAGGCTCGCGACAAAGATGTTGGAGAAAGATCTTAGTCGGCGTTTGGAGGTCTATATTGATGATATGGTTGTAAAAAGTGTTGAATCAGCCAGCCACACAAAAGAGTTATAGCATGTGTTTGACACTTTGAATAAATATGGGTTAAAGCTCAACACCACCAAGTGCACTTTCGGTGTAGGTTCAAGGAAATTCTTAGGACATGCTGTGACAAGATAAGGAATTGAAGCTAATCCTCTGCTAATAAAAGTAATACATTCACTTGCTTAGCCAACAACAAAGAAATGAGTCCAAAAGCTTACAAGAATAGTGGCTGCTCTGAATCGTTTCATCAGTCGAGCGTTTAATAAGTGCCAACCATTTTTTCGCCTAATGAAGGAGGCAAACAAAATGGTCTGGGACACTGAGGCTGAAGTTGCTTTGGAGAAATTGAAAGAATATTTGATCGCGGCCCCCATTCTATCCACATCAAAGCCAGGAGAGGTACTTCAATTGTATTTGGCCAGTTCCGAACACACTGTAAGTCCAATGCTACTAAAGGAGGAAAAAAAAGTGCAAAAGGCCATCTATTATACGAGTAAAACTCTACAAGGGGCAGAGGCAAGGTACCTCCCGTTGGAGAAGTTTGTCTTGGCCCTAGTGGTTGCTTCACGAAAATTAGCCCACTACTTTCATTCTCACACAATCCAAGTGATCACCGACCAACCAATCGGCTAAGTTTTAAAGAAAGCTAACATCACTAGGAGATTGGCCAAGTAGTCTATTGAGTTAGGTGTGTACGATAAAAAGTTTATCCTAAGGATGACCATTAAAGCTTAGGTTCTGGCAGATTTCGTAGTGGAGTTTTCTCATTCTACACCCAGCAGGTCCCAGAAGTTTGGTCATTGGAAGTTTGGTCAGAAAAGCGAGACACTTCTCCTGCATGGTAGATCGAGGTAGATGGTTTTTCATCTAAGAAGGGATTGGGCATTGAGGTAGTGTTGAATAGCCTAAAAGGAGTTACAATCGAGTACGCCATTAAGCTAGGGTTTGAAGCAACGAACAACATCATCGAGTATGACGCTTTGATTGCTGGACTAGACATTGCTCGGTGTTTGTTCGCAAAGAATGTATTAATAAAGATAGATTCTCAACTGGTGGCGAACCAACTTGAAGGAGACTATGTTGCCCAGAACAAAAAGATGGCCGAATATTTAGCCTTGGCCAGGCGAAGGTTGCAGGATTTCAATGTTATTAGCATAGATCTGGTGGGGCGAGACCACAACACTCACACAGATGCTTTAACAACTCTGGCAGTATCCCTGAGCATAAGGTTAAGTGAGGCAATTTTCATTAACGTTTCAGACAGGCCGAGCATAGTCGACTGTGAAAGTGTTAACTACATTGGCATAAGTCCTTCTTAGTGGACCCCATAATTTGCTACCTCAAGGATGGAAGCTTCCCCGAGGATAAAATCAAAGCTAAAAAGTTGAGGATTAAGGTAACAAGATTCTGACTATCTCCTGATGGTAAACTATGCAAGCATTCTTTCATGAGGCCATATCTTTTGTGTGTACACCCAAATATGGTTCAAAATTTTCTTCATGAGTTGCATGAATGGGTCTGTGGGGCTTATATTGGGGGCAGGTCCTTAGCCTATAAGGCCATTACTTAGGGTTATTGGTGGCCTAAAATGGGAAGGGATGCCCACGTTTACATTCAAAAGTGCCAGAAATGTCAGAAGTTTTCTCTAGTCCCTCCAGCCTGCTCAGCAACTCAACCTACTCACCAGCCCCTGGCCATTTGCGTAATAGGGGTTGGATATTGTCGGGCAACTCCTATCAACTGCTAGAAATCGGAAGTGGCTCGTGGTTGGCACAGATTATTTCACTAAGTGGATAGAGACTGAGCCTTTGGCGTATATCAGGGACGCTGACGATTCATTTTTTCTGGAAGAATATAATAACGAGATATGGCATTCTAAGGATTTTGATTTCAAACAATGGCACTCAGTTTGACAGTATTTCTTTCAGAAACTACTACTCGGGATATGGCATTAAGAACATCTATTCTACGCCAGCATACCCCCAAGGTAACAGACAAGCCGAAGCCTCCAATAAAGTCATTCTCGATGGAATAAAAAAAAAAGATTGGAAGTAGCCAAATTTAGATGGGTTGATGAGTTGCCTTCAGTTTTGTGGACTTACAAAACAACACCCAGAAGATCGACCAGAGAGACACCTTTCTCGCTTACTTATGGTCTAGAAGTTGTTATCCCCCTGGAAGTTGGCATGTCAACCATCCATACCTCAACTTTTAATTAAGGGGAGAATGACAAAGTGATGGAGGTGACCTTAGATCTACTCGAGGAGAAAAGATAAAAAGCAACTATCAGGTTGGCAGTATATCAACAAGAAACCAGGAAAAGGTTTAACAAAAAGGTAAACCCGCAAGAATTCAAGGTCGGTGACTACATTCTGAGAAAGCTTATAGGAGCACAGAAAGATCTTGCTGAAGAAAAGGTGGGAGCAAATTGGGAAGGGCCATTCCGGATAACAGAGGTTCTTAGCAATAGTGCATATAAGCTAGAAGATTCGGATGGGAAGTCGGTAAAAAAACCGTGGAATGCCATACATTTGAGGTTATTTTATGTTTAAATTATCAATATTTTATTTTTTTATAACGTAAGCATTCTTTGTAAAACACGAATAAAAAGAACCTGAGCCAAGGAAGCAGAATAACAAAAGTTTTGCATTTATAAGATTTTACCCACGTGGTTCATCCCATGGCAATTTACACAAGCACGAGATTACCCCATTAGGTCTTGTCCAGTGGTGGAAGCATGACCCTACGTGATACATTCCGTGGCAGTTCATATAAGCACAAGATTGCCCCATTAGTCTCTGTCTGGTAGTGGAAGCATGACCCCACGTGAGACATTCTGTGACGGTTTATACAAGCACGAGATTGCCCCACTAGGTTCTGTCTGGTGGTGAAAGCATGTATCCCTACACAATTTTTCCTGTAGTGGTACATGAAAGCAAGAGATCACCCTACCAAGTTCTGTCCGGTGGTGGAAGCAAAACCTTGCATGGTCTATCCTGCGGAGACGTCCGTAAGCAAAGCTCTATCCTCTTTCATATTCTCATCTAAACAGATGAACTACAATTGACGCCTACGCTACCGAGCTCACTTATAGTAACAGCGAATACACATTAATTTTGGTCTTAAGGAGCTTGTTGCGGTCCCTATGTGACGAACAGACTATCAAATAGCTGAGCATTTTACAAACGGGGAAATTTAAGTAGAAGCTGAGCAACAGCTATTTCATCAATTAAGTTTTACTCTTTCTTCTTTTTTTTCGATATAAAAAAAGTTAAGGGCATCCCGATTGATTGCACTATAAAAAGTACAATCATAAACTTCAATCTAAGGATCAATAGGATGACTTATGTGTTAAAAAGAAAAAAAAAATTAAGTTTAATGTATTAATGAGAATCTTGGTAAATTGCAGGTGTTTGTGGATAAAGATAGCAAGAAATTGGCTTAAAGCAGGAAATCAGGATAAGAGTTTAAACAATGATTCGAACCATAAGCTATTCGAACGTGGGTTCTCACCACAGAAAGCATGGCAAGTGAACATCAGCTAGGAATGGTTATGGAAAGAGTTGTTCGAATCTTTGTTTGAACCATATAGGGTTCGAACCCTAGTTCGATCAACAGAGGATCAATCACTTAGAAGAATCAAGAAAATTCTAAGTCCAGAAGTTGGTTCGAACGAACACTTGTTCTAACGCTAGTTAGATCAATAGAGACTGCAGCGAGTTGAAGCCTTGAAGAAAAGTTTTAGTGTTGAGAAGCCTGTTCGAACATGTGTTTGAACCACACTCTATTCGAACCCTAATTAGAATAACAGAAGCTGTGCATGGTTTAGCCGGAAGAAAAATTCTAAAGTCCATAAAGTTCGTTCGAACATTCATTCGAACCATGCCTTTGTTCAAACATGTGTTCAAACCATTCTGCATTTACTGTATTCCTTAATTCAGACTGATGAGAATGGGCAGTTTTATATACCTATTTTGTATTGTATATATAGAACAGTGAGATAGTTTGAGAGTTAGTTTTTCAGATACATACATTTCAATTTCAGAATTTCCATTTGTAGAGAGAGAATTTAGAGAGAGAAAGTAAATTTAGTTCAATTTTATTGAATTTTTGTTCTAATCTTTCTAGAATATGAATAGAATTTGTGATTCTTCAAGGAGATTATCTTTCATCATGTGTTAGTAGTTTCTTTTCTTGGATTCAATGCAAGTTCTATGGATGTTTTATATATGAATTTCGTAGTGAGAGCTTAATGCTAGATTTCATGATCTATATGGACAATCCATATTTGATTTGAATCATTTTTAATATTGGAGTTGAGAAATTGATCTGATATTTGGTTTATATGATTTATGATAATTGTATATGGAATTATGGTTAGATTTATCATATATTCTCATAGAGAATGGTATGATGAATACTAATTTTCAATTTCATATAGATATTCTATAGATCATGCATCAAGGCGTTTGATTAAAGTTCTCTACCATAATTTGTACTTCATTTTTCAATCAAATCAAATTTAGTTTGTTCCAATATAGTTTTTATGAAATTATCTTTTGATCTATCTCTTTGAAGGTAGATTGATTGGACAAAATACTTGAAATTATATATAAATCACTATAGACTTGTTTTGAATTCAAGATTTTACTTAATTTGTTTAACTAAAAAAAAAAAATTTCAAACAACACAACAATTTTAAAATCAAATCAGTTTCCATCATTCATTGTGAGATCAATTATACCCAAAACTTTTCCAAATCAGTTTTGTTCATTGTTTTTGCTTAAGGCTCTCTGTTGACACGAAATCCGGTTCTCACCAGTTATTGTGCTTCAATAAAACACCTTACACTTTGGGTTAAGCCAATATTAATTTGATAATTGGACGAGGAAGCACCGATTTTCATAACATTAAGAAAACTTTTATGTTTGGCCGAACAAGTCTCACTTGGTCAGCCACAGACAAACTGTTTAAGAATTAAAGAGATAACAAGTGATCGTACGATAACCACAAAGGTAATCATCCCAAATACTTAAGTTTTAACTAAACAAGCTTATTTTATAATAGCAAAATGTTCAAATAGGTTTGGAGTTTGAATTACAAGTGCCAAGGAAATCCGAAAAGTCAGAGCCAAAAATACACGTCTTTCTGACATCACAATGTTGTTTACAAAGAATAGTATGTGACTATGTGACATTTGCTAAGGATAAAAATGAGTTAACGCCGAGGAGAGCTGCGCTCTTCCACCATAACTCTATTTGCGATATTCTCAATAAGGTCTTCTTTTACTTTAAATATAATCTTGACGGCGATAGATTTCATCACATGCTCGGGGGTCACTGAATAGGTATCTTTGTGAAATTCGGCCTACTGCTCTGGCGTTGGCAGCCAAGGGTCACTGAGAATGTAAAATCAATCATAGTAAGGGAGTAACACGAATAGTAATGAATAAAAAAATGAAGTGCTACGGTAAATAGAGAAGAAACAAGATGCAAGATAAATCGAAAACATATTCATTTAGTTTAAGGGAGTTAAAAGTACATCCAAGCAAATGTTTGATACACCAGGTTAAACAAACTTAAAGAAAAAGAAGAAAAGAGCAGGAGAACAATTTTGGAGCCTCAATCCTCGATGTTTTGCTCTTGTCTGGACTAGGAGGCAAAAGTATTCTTCGCTGCTCCATCATGCTCCTTAACGTTTCCCTATCCTCGGAAGTTTGTTCGACGTATCTGGAAGAATCTTCTTATTGACCTTGAGCTCCAGCTTGGTCGATTCCGTGCTTCTCAACGCCCTCAGTACTTTTATCGTTGTTATCTTTATCACCTTAGTCACCCTCGTCAACACGATCGAAGCTAAATGTGGGATGTTCCCTTCAAGATTTGGAAATGGAACATCCCTATAGATCTCCGAGATGGGATCCACATTGAGTCGTTGTATGGTAGCCTCCCAGTCACTTAGGAAATCCACGTTCATGTTCTCCACGACTTACCCCACGAAGTCCAAATATTGTTCGTTTAGGTCATTCTGAAGCTTCTCTTTAGTACCTTTTAAATTTAAGTCCTTTTGTTCCAAACTTTTGGTCTTGTTTTTTAATTCTACTTCACGCTCGTTGCTTCGTCAACAGCGTTGAAGTACTCCAGTTTTAGTATAGCCAGTTTAGTGTTTGTTTACTCTTGTTCTAACATGGTGGCTTGAAGTTCTGCACTCCTTTCAGTCAGGCGAGCCTCTAACTCTCCCAAGCGAGATTTTGCCTCTTCAAGCTCTTTCTTCATTTTTTATTTTTCTTTTTCGGCCTCCCTGACTTTTGATTTCAGGCCCTTAATTTCGCTATCATCTGACTTAGAGTGGATTGCTCAACATCTTTCAATAGGCTCAAAGGAGTACAAGGTTGTCTACATTAGGAAAAAGAAATATTGAATCAGCAATATACTTAGGCAAGAGAAATGAAAGTAAGAAATGGTCATGAGAATACTTACGGCAATGGTACTCTTTATTACATTTTTGTAAAGATCGTTTACCTTGCTCTTTTGAGCATCTCGACGATCCCTCGGAGTGAAGATTCCTTTCAAGAACTCCTTAGGATGCTTCAACGCAGAATCTTCAGTCGAGATTTATCGTACTCCCAGGATTTCGAAACTTCAGATTTAGATATCAGAGAAAAATGGGGATGAATCCCTTGGCAAACGCTGGGAAAGGATCGTATTTTCAGGGAGTTGTTGTGAACCTGTATCTTGAATAGGAGGGGGTGAGCTCTTAAGGAAAAGAAACATCCTTGAAACCCTCAAAGGAGCTCAGATAAGTGGCAAAATTTGAGGAGGTGTCACCTGTTTCTATGATTTTTTGTTTCTTCATCTGGGGCCTCTCCTCCTTGGTTTCTCCATGATGCTCGGAAATGTCTCGAACATGAGCTTCCTTTTCTTCTCTTTTCTTCGTGGCTTCTTTTTTCTTCTTCCTTATCTTCTTCAGAGCAGCTTTCCTTAGATCTTACTTTAGCTTTAATTCCTCAAGCTCCTCAACTGTACCAAATTGTTGTTCTGCTTGGTGTATTGTAGGAATGGCAACTTCAGCAGGCATTACTGAATGTCAGACCACGATGATGGGAATAGCAATGCTCGACGGGGGGTTCCACATAAGATGGTGAGTGTGGTAAAAGTCCCACTTCTTTACTTCGCTCTAGTTAAACCAGCTGTGAAGTTTTTCGCTAGCATTAGCTGTTGAGAGGATGGGGGGATGAGCTATGAAAGACTTGTAGATCAACACGAAGTCGAACAGAACTAGCACCGACTTCGCAAACAGGAACTTATCAGGCCTACCGAGGAACTTTAACACATCGGCGATATGATTTTGATCGGCGTATTTTCCTTGAGCCCAAACTTTCTTGGCATGTTCGTCTGTAAAGCCAGTGAAAGAATTAGAATAAGGAAGAAAAAGAAACTATAAGATTAAAGCAATACTGTATAACTAATTTTTAGCCTGGCCCAAACAACCTTACAATGATCGGGGGAAAAGGATCTTCCTCGGAATCGTGCATCCAATGTTCAGAGACAATACATAGGTCGTCCTCCATGCATTTGACATTGTCTGAGAACATATGGACTAATGCTTTGTCTCGGTGAGATTTCAAGTACCGCTTGTTCTCGTCTTTCCTCACCCTTTGAACACTGTAATAGTATAGCAAATCCCATTTGAAGAGACGAAACCCATACTTCTTGTTTATCTCATTGAACCCGTTCACAATGCGATAAAAGTTATGCGAAACCCATTTGCGGGAGAGGTTGGTTTTGTGAAAAATTAAACAAAGAAAACGGGAAACAGGAAACCTAAGCCCCCCTCAGTTATGGCAACCAAGGGGAAGACGCCTACTTCGTGTTCTAAGTCCTTGGCGAGCCTAATTTGTACATTTGCGGGAATATCGTACCCCTATTTGAAACCCTCAATCATTTCCTTCCTTATTTCATCTGCGAGTCTGCCAATCTTTTGAGCGTAAAAAAGAGAGATAGATTTCAACGAAAAGCTAACTAGCTAGAAGGACTCACCTAATGCGAGGCAGAAACTGAACAGGAAAGCACGATTACGCGAGCAAAAGATCAAGGCTAAATGAGGTTTCGGAGGATTAGAAGCCAAAAAAGTTGTAGTAGCGAAAGCAGGATGCAATATATATGAATATGTGTAAAGACGAAGATAAAAGATAGGGAAAAACGGTTGTTTTCGTATTCATTACACCTAATGCAGCCGGCGTTTAGGGTTTCGAGGCGGCATAATAATGTCGCGCACGTAAGGAAATGAAAGGTCAGTGAATTAAAAGGCGACGCATCAACAGCTAGAACAGCGACAAGATATGGGTAGATTGTCTCTAAGGAAACAACTTGATGTTTTTATTATTATTACTACTCTGCTCGGGCAAAAATTTACTCGACCAGAGTAAGGGCATAAATGTTAGTATAAAACGACAGTAAGACATGTGGTGTTATTTTCGAGTATGGCTTGCCAAGCAGAAGGAAGTTCGATGTAGCATCTCCCGACCAAATGGAATGGGACCCACTTAGTTAATTGCGTGGGAGACAACTGCCTTGGTTCATTCATGGTTATCTGGTTCACTTCTAACAGAATAGCCGCGTTTAGTTGGTTATTAATCATTCGACTGGCAGATTGATTTGACAATAAAGCATACTAATTGTCAAAATGGTTTGACCAGAAACTGGTTCACGCCATGCCCGCAATAAATGTAATGTGATGTGCATTAAATGCTGAATAGGGATTTACATGAGCTAGGCGTCCAGATCGGGAGAGTCATGATTTCACTTACTAAGATAATATTATTTTATTAACCCATTTCATATTATAAATATCACACTTAGTCCCAAAATCAGGTACGCACTCTTCACTATCCACTGTTTAACTATTAAACTTCTGTCGTCTCTTTCGAGCCTGCACTGACTTAAGTATCGGAAAAGTTTTGGTCGAGGACCCTCCTCGGCCTCTCTTTCTAATTCTCTCTTGCTCTACAGGTTCGTTTTACTTCATTCTAGTGGAAGCGAAGGATATTTTCAACATAATTTTTTGTTGTCGAACAGTCATTTAATAGTAATCAGTTACACTTATTATATAAATATATATAAATACTCCCCAGTTCAATTCATTTTAAATAATTCATTGACTAGAAATTATATTCATTACATATTCGGCGTTGCTATCAGATTAGCACTCAACATAGAAATTATATCCGGTGTGCAAGTTGTAGAATTGACTCTGATATTAAATCACAATCATAGCAAGAATTAAAAACAAAAAAAAAAATGATTATGTGCGTTTTCACATTACTACTTCGATGTTATTATTTTCCAACAGTATGAATTGTTTGTACAATTCATAAACTATTTACCTGTATGCAATGTTAGAATTGACTTTGATAATATATGTATATGTCTCTCTGTGTGCGTTTATAATCATGTAAAGGTGATGTAGATCAGATTGTCTTAGAATGTTTGGAACGGAAAGATTATAATAATCTTGTTTTAACTGTAAACTTTTTAATGCAGTGTTCATTTTGATATTATAATACGCTTATTCTGAGTACTTCTTTGAAATAAATCCGATTCACCACTTTTGGTCATAAACAAAGGCCTTGAGAAATACGTTTCAGTTGTTGGATATAGAATTTCAACATTTTTTTATTTTTAAAAGATATTTTATTTTTAAAAATACATTAGGAATAATTTTTGTTATTTAGTTTCCTGTTTTAAAATTTTCTATTCTTAGTTTTTCTAGTTTTGATTTGTTCCGTTCAAGCAGTTGCAAGCAATAGAAGAAAACAGGCAATTATTATTATTTTTTTGAAGATAATAGTTTGAATTATCTTCAGTTCTATGTTTAATATTCTGAATATTCTTATACTAAATAGATTATTGCAAACTTTATATTAGGCCTGTTAATGGGTTGGTTTTCAACCAGATCTAATTCGGACCAAATCCAATAATATTAGACCAGATCCATCCAATTAAATATATAACTTAATGGATCTAGATCTGTTGAGTTTAAGAACTAATGAATTTGGATCTGGATGATTCACCAAATCCATTATTTTTCAAAACAAAATATTTAAAAATAAAAAATATTAAAAAATATATTTAAAGAATAAAAATATATATATACACATATATAATATATATAATATATACATGTAGATTTATAACAGGAGGTAAGTTATATGCTATGAGAAACATTTTTCAAAAATTTAGATTATAATTGTATATTCGTTTATCAAAAAATATAAAAAGATATCTGATCACAATATTTTATAATATAATATATTTAAAAATAGTAAATTATATTGGTTATTTTTTTATATGTATCAGTAAATTGTCTTTTTAGATTTTCGATAAGTGAATAAATAATTGTTACTTAAATTTTTAAAAAATTTTACTTATGGCAAAAGCGTTACATTTTTATGATAAAAATTTATAATATTTAGTAACTTGGCTTAGTTGCATTTTTTTTTTAAGTTAATTAGATTTTAAAAAAAATTAAGAATATTATGGCGGAATGGTAAGTTTTTTTAAAAAAAATACTTTTTATTACTAAAAATTAAATTATAGTGGTATTTTTCAAATTTTTTAATAATCTATAGAATTCATATATAAAGCTAAACTAGTCCGACAATTTATTGTTAAATTAATCTCCATCGTCCAAATCAATTAATAAAATTAATCTCCATCGTCCAAATCAATTAATAGTTTACAAAAACTCAAAATGTTACTCTTGAAAAAAAAATTAATAAAAAGAGTTAAAAGACATTTTAGTCTTTTGTTTTCAATACAAAATTGAAAAATATGAAAAA